>JAATLQ010029960.1:0-17807 GCA_013421005.1 Heliconius erato x Heliconius himera | reverse complement strand
AATTGATTAGATTGCGGTAAATTTCAATTAAATTATTGTTAATTATTGATAAAAGAGCGTATATCTTCATTTTGCACACATTTTGCGGTATTACTCATTAATAAAATGCACACTACCTTCATTTATAAAATTATATAAAAAGAGTGAATTTATTTAATAAAACTATTACTAATTAGCAATAAAATTACTAACAGACGTTTGATTGTTAAGTATCTTCACTAAATTTCAAAATTACTAATACTTTCAAGTGTTCCAAGCGTGAATTATACTCCCATACATTGAAGGAGGAAAAAAACTTGAAGCGATCAATGTTAGCTATCATTATTTCTAAAAGAAAAGTATCATGATTCTGTAGACAATATGTGTTTTATTATCAGCAACATTCAAAGGAATCTTATTCGTTCCTTTAATAAACGATGGACAGAAGCATCCCGGTAAAAGGATTCGAAAAAACAGTGAAAATCGGTTAGATTCTGAATATTTGTTAACCTTACCAATCATTAAAGAAGTAGCACCTGAAAATTCACCATCGACGTCTTCTGGAAAACGCGGAAGACTCCGTGTCCTTATGGGGACTCATCAGAATCAACGAAGAGGCGAAAATACTGCGCTATTTAGTGAATATGGCTTTAAACACATCTGCAATGCGTACGTTCAAGGCTTACGTTCCATAGGAGAATTAGAAGCAAAACTCGTAGAAAAACTAAGACTTGCTGACCGAGATACAATGTCTCTATTTTTGAATATCATAGAAAACGCAAGCCAGAGCAAAATACTATCGGATCAAGAGGAATTCAGTGTTTTCATTGATTTGGATGTAACAAAAGCGCAATACATGTATTTAAAGAATCTAAGAAACGAATGAGATCCCAAGAATGCACAAGGTGCACAAGAATCTCGTAATAAGGAGTATCAAAAATTTCGCCTACATCATGCCAGAAAGTGCTCTCGATCAGCTACAAATGAGTATTTCATACTCTTCTCTACACATCAGATCCGTACATTTCCAGTCAGAAAAACATACGAGTATAGCAAAAGTGTGAAGGCACTTGATGAAGATACTCTAGATCTTTTAAAATTGAATGAACTTATCCCGAAGTTCACCAAGTATAATTAAATATAATATACATTAAATATAATATACTCATCATATAATATACACTCATTTCTAATATTATTCTACTTGTAAATCAGTTTTTGTAAATTTTATATTTTATTAAATAAGTATATGTGTACGCGTAATTCATTACTTAAATAGATAACAGCTTAAGAAACATTGTTTTTTAATAAACTAATTTAATAATACATTTTTATTACTACTATAAGTAGTGTGGACTAAGGAAATTATTATTTTATTCTTTTCATATTTTTTTTAATATATATATACTCCAATAAAAGTATAATATCTGAACGTTATCTAAAGCGCTATTTTATACTTTATGCTTGTGCAAAAATTCAATTGTTTATCTTAACAAATAAAAAAGTTATCGATTTTTGATCTGATACAGACCTCAATTGCCCATAGTGCAGCGGCGTGGCCTTCATCTGCAGCAGCCTAAACGGTACTAGAGTATGTTCTTTATCGCATATTAAGAGACTAGCGGGCACGCGAGGAGGTTCCAACCGTTGCAAGTGCATTTTTTTCGTTCGCGAAAGTGCGTTGACCCCATGCGAGCAGTTAAGGGTTAATGATTCATACGCCTCACGAAGAGAGAGAGAGAGAGGGCAATATTTATTAAAGGGTTAAATTGAATCCTGAAAGTCCATTATACTAAAGAACCTTTATTCTTAAGAATCTTATTTGACTGACGCCAAAAAAGAATCTAAAATTTATGAATAAATTTTAGAATATAAACATAATTGAAATTTAAGGGAAAATACGAAAGCTTTTTCTTTTCTTCGGCAATATTTCTACATAATTTTTTTATATTGAGGCCGGTCGTGGCGGAGAGGCACAAAGTGTGACTGTGAAATCGACTAGTTGTGGATTCGATCCCCACTCGAGGAAGTGAAATATTTATTTATATTTATATTTTCATTTCTTCGCTCTGGTGTCGAGGCAAAGCGCGGCGTTGAGTTCCGCCACTCAGCACGCAATGCCTCTAGAATTCGGCGGAAAGGGGGCAACGGAGTGTCTTAACACTAGGTTCCCTCTGCCTACCCTGCTGTGTGCTAGATACAGCGTGAAGCTGATTTTTATTTTTTTATATACAGTAGGTACTAGTGGTCGCCCGCAATTTTGTTTGCGTGAAGTTTAGAGTCATTTCCATAGTACTTTAATTTACTAACCGTTACGGTACCCATACAGGCATTAAACGTTTTGAGACAATTTTGAGTGGCGGAACTCATTACTCAACTCAACGCCTCTCTTTATTGTACCAGAGAAAGAAAAAAAACAATTTTAATAATTTCTATAAGTAGTAGACGAGGCCGGTCGTGGCGCAGCGGCACGAGGTGTGACTGCAAAACCGACTGGTTCTGGGTTCGATTCCCACTCGAGGAGATGAAATATTTACTTAAATTTATATTTCCATTTCTTCGCTCTGGTGTCGAGGTTAAGCGCGGCGTTGAGTTCTGCCACTCAACACGCAATGCCTCCAGAATTCGGCAGAAAGTGGGGAACGGAGTGTCTTGACACTAGGTTCCCTCTGCCTACCCTGCTGTGTGCGGGATACAGCGTGAAGCTAATTTTTTTTTTTTTTTTTCTATAAGTAGTAATCAACCTTAAAATCGTTTTACGTCACGACGATAGTCTTAATTTTCATTAATTTTTATTTGTCAATATAAAAGCTAAATAATGAACAATTGTTTCATATGTGCCATTTCCATATTATATCTGAAGCTTCTTTTCTTCGTCAGAGGTTCCAGGTCTTTATTTTTTTTATCCTTGGAAAAAGCATATTACGCTGGAAAACAATTTAAATTATTTAAACTAGTATGGTTCTACATCAGGTGATCTAGTTTTAATCAATCGCAAATACATTTAGTAAAGATAAAAAAGTTCATTGTACATACATATAAAAACAGACAAACAGATTAACAGACGCAGGCAGCAGACGCAGCAGAACAGACGAACAGATTTTTTTTCTAAAAAACAAAAATTTTAAAATCTACAGTTTTATTATATTTTACATAGATTATAAAACAAACCAAAAAATAGCATATATAAAATTTTTAAATAAAGCGTAAAGCACTTCAATTTAATATACAAAATTGAATTTACTGTAGCCGACAACGCGATAGTAATTTTATGTCATATAGTTGTAGTCTTTAATAAAATATAAAAACTTTTTCAAACTTCACAAAACACATTTACAAAGTTACTTTATTAAAATAATATGATAAGATTATCCGAATACTGTTTATATCCACCAGTAAGACTGGCGGTGGTGGATAAATTAAAGGTTTCATAACTTTTGACATTTCATTATGTTTGTAGGAAATATACCAAATTATTCAAGATTTTATAAATGGATTTATATGAATATACATTTTTATCCTTTATTTTCCTAAATTATAATATAAAAAACCCCTAATAAAGATCCCTGATACAAAAATCTGTAAAAAGAAAACAAACAACTAGATAAAACAATGATAATCTTCAGACAGCCGAATATATATATATATATTTTAAGAACATTTACATTCAATGCGAATGCATAGAGTAAAATATATAAATTCTATATTACATATTGTAGAGTTTATTTATACTTCCTTAAGAACGTTAAGACTTTTAATTATAAAGATTTTTAAGTCAGTTGATCTTGTTTCATTATTATTTTTTAGCTTCCCGCTGTATCGCGCTCATATCAGGGTAGGCACAGACAACCTGGGAACCTAGTGCTAACACACTTCGTTTCCTACTTCCTACGAATTCTGCAGGCACTGCTTGCTGAGTGGCAGAAGTCAATCCTCGTTACCAGAGCGAGGAAATAAAAATATTTAATATTGAATAGGCCATCGTGGCACACTGGCACAACCGTGTGACTGTAAACGCGACAGATACATATATAGAATTCTGAAAAAAGCTATGACTATTATTGCCTCGAGCGGGAATCGAACCCACAACATATCAAAATTAAAGTCACACGTATGTACTATGTACCCTTGGACCACTACTGCCTGGCTCAATTTATTTTATTTACTTAAAAATATTAAAAGATAATTATTCCCTATTTTATATATCGAGTTAGTACTAGAATATTGAACCTTCTTTTCAACAACATTTTTACATAAATTATTTTCTCAAACCAAAAATCCAATATTCTCAGATATTGTTCGTCCTTATCCTCATACATACTCTTATTTCAATGTCTACTTTAGTTAAAAAGGAGACAATGTAAATATCGAAATTTATTTTGCGGTCAACTTGTTGTTGACAGATTTATTTTGAACAAAGTTAATAAATACCAAGCTTAATAAGAACAAAAAACAAAAACCATGAAATCCTCTTAAAGTAAAAAAGTAAAGATTCTTTAACTTTTTACCTCCACAAAAATTTACAAGTAGGTACGTCAAATAAAAAGCAATTTATACTAAAATTCTCCTAAAAGTACCTCTACCTCCAATAAAGAAATATACTTTTGCTCCCTAATAACACATTTTTCAGATGTCATCCTCCACGCCGACCACTCCAGCCGAGTTATAAATAACGAAAAAATGTTTTATATACAAAATGATGACCCGATTATAATAACCGTAAGAGCTGAACGAGATCTAGTTCTTTAGAACTATTCAAGTATCGTTTAAGTATGTACAAAGTTAAACCATTATTTATAAAATAAATCGGCTTCACGCTGTATCCCGCACACAGCAGAGGGAACCTAGTGTTACGACACTCCGTTCCAACCATTATTTATATAAAAATATACATTTTTCTAAAATATTTTTAGCGTTCCTACTTAGAGAATGTTTTTTGTTAACTTATAATACATGTTTTTTAATTATTAAAAAAAATCGCAATAATTGTCAATGGAATAGAATACCTTAGAAGACCGATATTTGTATACATTTATTAAATTAAATAGTTTTATCGTTTTAAAATGATAATTTAAATGAAAAAAATTAAAAGAGAATTAGCAATGACTCAATATCATGATTTCATTATTTCACTTAAAAACAAGAATGATTTCTTCTTTATATTTTATATACAAAATATGTGTATGTGTATTTTTCAGGCAATCATTGTTTAAAAAAGGATGACCATAAATTTAATTAAAGGTGATTGCGGCACAGTTCTTCTAGGCAACCCTGGTGTAATCTATTCTACGATCATGAACCATTCTTAAAAATAAGTTTCATTAAAAAACAGATAAAAAACTAATTTTTGCACTGAGATCACGACCTATTCCGCTCGTCCGTAACTCAACTATACCCTATTGGCATGAAACAAAATGTAAACAAAGAAATACCATATCTTGAAATTTTTGGTAACTTTTTAATTTCTATTTAATTTGGTCAGGTTTCATCATGTTATAAAAGAATCAGAAAACGACGAAATCACAACAGTACTATCTTATGAACAGGTTGATAGTAACAATGATAGCACCGATAGTAAAAATGGCGAGTATTATTTGGCCGACGACAAAACATCACAATTTAATGTAAAATGTCCGCCATACCTGTGGTCTATAGTACTTCGTTTTTATAGTATTAAAATGCGTATCAAAATTGAGAATAAGTTGGCTTTTGGGTGTTTTTACATGTGAAGTATTTAAACATTATTATAAAAAATAAAAAAAATAATTTATGACATTTATGATAACGTACAATGGGGTGAACAGAAACATTTTTAGATTTTAAATTTGATTTTTACAATGTTCCTGGCTTTAGATATGAAAACAATCTTTAATTTTTATTATTATAATAATCATAAAAATAATTTCATTATCGATGAAATCGATAAATTTAAATCATAATTATTATTAACTAATAAGTTATATTAACATCGTTCAATGACATTATTTACATTCATAAATCCATATACATTGTTTTACTTAATATATTAAGCTCCATCAATCATGGTCTATGAAATAATATTGTTTACCTTTTATCTCATGCCTTCGTGAATAGGGTATAATAATAGTAGGACTTTTGATAAGTTTGTCTCTCCGTCTAAATATCTGCGAAATTGAAAAATTACGTGTCGGGTGGCGAAGTTTAACGCCTCGTTTTGTCTTACCAGAGCGTAGAAATGAATATAATTTAAGTATAACAACTCTGTATCTGGATCGTATCCAAAACCATTCCGCTTACAGCTATACATTACGCCACAATGGCTTCAATAGTTTATGTTTTTAAGTTAGATAAATCGCTTTACACTTTGAACAAAATACTAACATGTATGTATACTATAATTAAATTAATAATTATTTTCTTTCAGGATAAAATTCTTAATTCTGAGCAAAATAAATTGAACATAACATACAATTTAGGTATTCATCATAAAACTCTACTGAAAATTGTATTTGCTATTTTTACTACTTCTATATTATTTCGTTAGGTTTCTTTTATTCAAAGAGCGTAAAAAGTGCTGTAATAGATATAGAGAATAATATACAAAGTGACAAATATACACACGAAAAAATGCGATATGTGAATGTGTTAGCCTAAATAAATGTAATACCAGCAACTGACGCACACCGGCTGTTTGGGTTTTTATGGGGCAATATTGAGACAATATTTCATGATGTATGTAGAAATAACAATTTGTCATCCCAATGACAGCCTTATTAGATAGATAGATTCACGTGAAAAAAAAGCGACATATGTAAGTACCAATACATTTTTTCTACTACTTAAATAACTTCTTGACAACTTAGCTAAGGTCACACAAATTCTATGCATATTTAAATGACATATCCAACTGCCATTAGTAAAATTAACAGATAACATATAAACACAGATAGCATAATATTTATATCATGATCTATTAACATTGTTTTATATTTATTTTTATTTTAAACAAATCTATTAATTTTCCGAATTCCATTGCATGTTGAGTGACGGAACCCAACGCCGCGCTTTGCCTCGTTACCACAGCGACAAAATGAAAATATTAAACATTTAATTTCCTCAAGCGGGAATTGAAGTCATAACCTATCTCTCGTCTAGCACCATGACATGACCTTTAACTCTGTCTTGCTGTATACTAAACACAACAATTACAAATATGTTCATCATAATAGTTATAAGGTATAACTACAAGATAATATACTGTAATTAAGCATTACTATACATACATACTTATCACTGATTGATCTGAAACTAGCAAACGCTTTTACACTCATAGCCAAATTTCTAGACCATATGATACAAATATCAAACATGATGTCGTAATTATTTATAGAATAAATCATTAAAATTTAAATTGTGTTAATTAATCTAAAATAAAAAATAAGTAAGACGAAATATAAAAATCAGCAACAAAATATAAAAATACATACAAATAAGTAATGTAATGTCAAGTTTGATCTTTTTATTGTCTTTTGTGGAAAGATGAATAAATAAAAAATATAAATTTTATAATTATTTCATAGAAAAGTAAAAATAACGAAGCATTTGTACCAAATATCTCCATAGAATTCAGCCTTCAGGCACATTCAATTTCAGCATAATGCGGCTATAAGGCTATGCTTCATAGCTGAAATCACTATCCAATCATAAATTTCTATGAATATTTCGAAACGTGAATAATTGCAATCTTTCAAGGTTATTTTGGTTTTCATATCCTTGTTTATATATTATTATGATATATGTAGTTATATTTCAGCTAAGGTTTAGTGCTTAAAACAAACACAGTACCTACATATGACTAATATAGTAATATCATGTAGATATTTCCAGTAGATACTGCCAAAACTATAATAGTAATACCCTGAACCGTATCTCATCTGCATATTACATAGAGAGAGTTTCAGCTTGATACCGCATGATTAATAGAACGTATATTACTTCTTACTTCACTTCGTGTATACTTACTTAAATTAAATATTTATCTCTTCTAAGTTTATTTATCTTACGTTATATGAAAAGCCAATGAGATAGGTGTAATAAATGTTAACGAGCAAAAATTTTCTTGGCTTTTCCAGTAAAAAAAAATATTATTAGTCTCATTCACTGAGATGTTAATATAATTTAAAAGATAATTTAAATATTTTTGATGTTATGACGTATAAGTCGATGAATGCCGACTGCACACACGAAAAAGCACGACTCACTGTCACGTTCCGCCTGAGCCGAGCGTGCGAGTGAGAGACAAGCACGATCGGCTCTAGCGTTCGGCTTGTGACGCATTGTTACTTATAACTAATCTGTATCATTTAAGTAAAAGTTATAATGGCAATTTTCAATTACCTCCTTTGTATTATAAAACATAATGATAATTCTGTGATAGTAATACAATTTAATTGATACAATTTTTTTATTAATATTTTCTTATGACGTTATCACAAAACCATGGTCCGTAGATCGACTTTACAGACATGATATAACATAATGATTTATTTACTTATTTTTACCGAGTTTGAAGTTTTTGCCAAATTTCGATGCCACTCATGGCGCAGGGGCACAAAGTGTGACTCTAAAATGGACTGGTTGTGGGTTCAATCCTGACTCGAAGAAAAGAAATATTTACTTACATTTAGATTTTCATTTCTTCGTTCTGGTGTCGAGGCAAAGCGCGGCGTCAAGTTCCTCCAATCAACATGCAATGCCTTCAGAATTCGGCGGAAAGTGGGAAACGGAGTGTCTTAACATTAGGTCCCTTCTGCCTACCCTGCTGTGTACGTGTTACAGCGCGAAGCTGATCCCAACCAAGATGATATGATGATCAACGAATATTAAGCAAATCTACAAAACACTTAAACAAGTATTTCAGACTAAGTGTACAGAATACAGGATCTATTGTGATGGCTACGTAACTGTCGACTAGTCGACCTTCAAAAGCTTTGACCGAAGTTATTTGAATAAGTATTGAATACGACTTTTGTTTGTGAACTCTCAACAATATGTGAACGTAAGAGACTTTATGCTCAATTTGTATGCTGAAAAGGGTCAAACTAGGGTATGTAGTCGTTAAAATGTAAATTTATTAACCATTTAAACTTCTATTTATTTATTTATGTAACATTTGCTTGTGTTACTGTACCATCGTTCAGTGTACAGCAGTTCAACTTTAGTATGTATACAGATACATATGTATATTAAAGATTTTATTGATAACACAAATAGTTCTGATGTTCTAAGGAACTTTAAAAGGACAAAATGTTGAACTTTTCGTCTAAGGTGAGGATAATATTTTGAATATTACCGCGAATAAAACGTTTTAGATCCATTAAAATATTAATGAAAAAGTAATTAACAGACTCTCAATTTTATACATGCGAGAAACACAACGCACATTGTAACGATAGAAATACACTTCCACTTGGTTTACATTTCCGATCGGTTAGGCAAAGAATAACACTAGATTACCGTTCATTCAACGTCTCTAAGCATTGTGGAAAGTGAAAAATGGAGAGACTTACCCCCAAACCCTCTTTGCCACAAACTGCGCAATAAAATCTAAAAAAAATCGGTTAAGTGCGAATCAGATTAGCCCATCGAGGCTTCCGTACCTATTTCAGAATTGTAGGTCAACGGGAAGTACAACATATAAAAGTGTACCAACTTAAGTTTGCGGTCATATGGATTTATTTTGTACGATAGGAACTATAAATACAGGAAGGAAGTGTCAGCGCTCCTTTTACAGTATATAGGGTAAAATTTTGTAAACCCATACCTAAAGAAATTAATCAAGACCTCAACAGCTTAGACTTAGTATTAGACGTAGGGTTTTTTTTATTTCACGTTGTTTATCCATACGTGTATTTCGTGTTACGCAGTTACGCATAGATTCCAATAACGTAAACACAAACTACTACAAAAATACTAATAAAGGTTAATCAACTTTAAACTTTGCTGCCAATACCTACGACTCGATTACAGAATGACGCGTATGCGGCGGTTTATGTGTGCGTCGTTCTTGACAAATGGCGATTTATATTACAACAATAATTGTATTATTAATTTTGTTTGAAAAAATAACTTTTTCATTTTTGGAAAAAAAAAAAATTGTATTAGGGTTTTATAGAGTACTTAAAACTGTGGTTTCATTTGAAGTGGTGCTGACACTTCCACCCTGTATAAGTTTGTAATGATTTTTTCTATGATTTCATAGACCTATGAACGTTCACTTTGCGGATTTTTTTTTTATTTGAGTTGTAAGTTCTCAGTTCGTGCCAAATTTCATAACTGTAAGTTCCCTTTAGGTTTTGATGCTGCAGTGAATTTCACACAAAATGCAGCAAAATTAATGAACAAATTGCACTGACTTAGAAGCTTGATTTTTTCTGTGCTTCAAGGAACCTTAAATATTTGGTATTAATTTCAGGTTAAAACTTCCACGCGATATCGAGATAAATAGTCTTGATAGGCAGACGGACGAACAACAGAATGATCCTAAAAGGGTTCCGTTTTTTCCTTTCGAGATACGGAACCCTATAAAAAACTTAAGTAAACTAACAAGCTACTTAATAAATAATATCTTTCACAGTTCACAGATGCATGTAAACTGCTTATAGCACAGCACTCTTTGTCCCTCCCGTGCACTCTCCCACGACGTATAGACGTAGCAAAAGGACATATGTACCTATTAATCAATAATCATCGAGTCCGGGAGATGTACGACAACTAATAATTAATTTTAAACTAAACGTAATTTACATATGTAATACTTTAAAGATGGCTATAGCTAGCTTCATATAGAGCGTGTTTCATAAAGTATCATATAAGCAAACATGTAAAATAAATTGTAGAAAATCATAAAATTTAATTCTAACCTCACAAAATATGCTTGCTTATATTTTAAATATATATTTTTATAATATTTATTCGTCGATGGCATATTGATGGCTCTAAATTCTATATTAAATAATACCTACGTAAATTCGTTCTACGCACTCTTTGTTTTTGGCTTTTAGCCAATTGATCACTTATACTGTGTTTATAATATATCAACTATAACTATATATAACTGGCACGTTATGTGAAGAAAACACAATGGAACTTAGTCAACTAAATTAAATAAAAATAAATCAAATCAGCTTCACGCTGTATCCCGCATACAGCAGGGTAGGCAGAGGGAACCTAGTGTTAAGTCCGTTCCCTACTTTCTGTCGAATTCTGGAGGCACTGCGTGTTGAGTGGCAGAACTCAACGCCGCGCTTAACCTCGACACCAGAGCAAAGAAATGGAAATATAAATTTAAGTAAATATTTCATCTCCTCGAGTGGGGATCGAACCCACAACCAGTCGATTTTACAGTCACACTTTGTGCCCCTGCGCCACGACTGGCCTCAACTAAATTAGTTTTTTTTATTTCACAAATTGAGAACTTAAATCTACAAATGTAGGCCAGTTGTGGCGCAGTGACACGAGCGTGTGACTGTAAACGCGACGGCAGGTTGTGGGTTCGATTCCCACTCGAGGAAATAAAATATTTAAAATTTTAATTTATTCGCTCTGGTGTCGAAACCGCGGGGTTTAATTCCGCCACTCATCACGCAATGCCTCCAGAATTCGGGGTATAGTGGAGAGCGGAGTGTTTTAACACTATGCTCCCTCTGCCTACGTTTCACGCTGTATCCCGTATGTAGGCATATCCGAGATACAGCGTGAAGCTGTAAAAAGAACTAAAAATTATATTATTATCTAGTCATATAAAAATGATGATTTGAAAAATCTATAAAAATGTCGACTCCCAAACCATGCAGTTAACTCAACCGCACTTAGCTTATCAGGGCGAATGAATGACTTCTTAAAAGTTTAAGAAATTGAAGTTCACTAAATTGAAGCTCCTCCAGTCAAATTATAATTTTCTTAACTTTTTATAAAATTGCGCTACTCAACCGTGAACCTTTGTAAAAACTTTAAATTTAGCATATTGTTAAAATTTTATCTTTCTAAACGTACCTTTTTAATTTTTATTAAACTAATTACCCAAAATATAAAAATTAAAAATGAAATTTTGAAATTCCATGTTGAAAACTTTAAAATGCAATATCAGTAATTAAAAACATATAAGTATATATAATTTATAAATATATTATTTATCCAATTTCTAACTCTGCTCCAGTGGCGTAGCTGGGGGGGTGCGAGCGGTGCGGTCGCACCGGGCAACAAATGGAAAGGGGCATCAAAGTCTACGATCAATTCTTCTAATTTTTTTTCAATCAAGAATCAAGGAATGTACAAGAAAAATAAGAGAATGAAAATGAAAAATACAATCTCGCTATCTTAGACTTTCCTCCAGTATCTTTGATACTGTGTTTTCTAAGGTCAACTGAGGTCTCCCCCTATCTCTCTTACCACTCACTTGTCCATCATAAATCTTTTTTGCCATTATTTCATCACTCATTCGTTCGACGTGCCCAAACCAGCTGAGCGTGTTCTTCTTCATTCTCACCGTGACATCCTCGCTAATACCTGCCATTCTGTGTATCGCTTCATTACGGATTTAATCAGCTAAGCTGACTCCGCATATCCTACGAAGAGATCGCATCTCCACGGCATTCATCTTTCTTTCATTCTTCTTCTGTAATACCCACGTTTTGCTGTCGTTTAACAGCGTCGGTACCAACACTGCATTGTGTACAGCCAAACGTGCAGTTGTGCTGACGTTTCGCCGTCACATCAATGCAGCTAAGGCTCCGTTAACCCTGTTACCGGCAGCAATACGTTTTTTACATCCATCTCGTATTTTCCATCTCTACTGAACAATCTTCCCAAATATATCACTTCATTCACTTATTCTAATATTTAACCATTTACACAGATTTTGCGTCCGTTCTTCATTTCTTTCAAAAATGACCTTCAGATGAATTTCAGAACCTTTGTCTTATTCGCATGGAGGCTTAGACCATTATTTTCACACCCTTCTTTCAGAGTGGTGACCAATGCCTGCAACTCGCATTCTGATGATGCAATAAGCACTGCATCATCTACGTACAGCAGGTAATTCACATTCAGGTCACCTTTCACTTCAGGCCAACTTTCACTCCCATATTACTTTGTTTCACTCCATGGAGACAGCTATTCAAATACAAATTGAACAACCAAGCTGACATTTTTTTTTTGTGAGGAAATCCTGTTACGGATACCGGCCCGAGTGGGGACTCGAGCGGGTTATGTGGGACTTGCGGACTGGCAGATGTAGGCCGTCCGAATACCCACTAAAATCTCACGGTGCTCCTCCTCGACAGCCATTATACACAATAGGGACAATAGTCTTCCGCGAAGCGCGGCGGCGGGAGCTTGCAAGGCACGTCACGGAGTCAAGGGTGTGTGGTCACCCTCGACGGCTTGCTCGGAGTAGCGCGCGGGGGGAGCAACCTGCGCGCGACTACTGGGGCCGGGTTAGTAGGCGGCCAGCTTCCCCAAGCTGACCGCCCTCTAGCTCATTAGGGCAGAAGGTGGCGATCGTGTGCCGCCTTCCGGAACCAAGCTGACATGGCACAACCTTTTTTAACACCCGATCGGATGTCAAACCAGGGCGACACGCCAGCTCCTACTCGCACGCAGGCTGAGTGATCTCTGTAAAGAGACTTTACGGCCTGCAGCAAGGGTCCGCTCACATTGTACCGGGGTAGTATCTCCCATAATTTCGCTCTTACAACTCTGTCAAACGCCTTTTCCAAGTCTAGAAAAGCACAGAAAACTTTTTGGGTAACGGACATAAATTTTTCCGTGATCATGCGGAGGGAAAAGATCTGATCGATACACCCTCTTCCAGGTCTAAAACCTCCTTGGGCCTCCTACAACAGCCTTTCAGATCTCTCCTGCATTCTTCTCGCTAATATTTTAGCATAAACTTTACTACCCAAGCTAATCAAACTGATAGCCATATGGTTTGCGCATTCTTTCTGTGAACCTTTGCCTTTATACAAAGGCACGATGAACGCACCTCGCCAATCATCTGGGATCTCCCCTGATTTCCAGCATAAATTGCACAAAAACCAGAACAAGTCCAGGATGCGTGGCCCACCATATTCGATCATCTCGGCAATAACTCCATCTGCTCTCACTGCCTTACCACATTTCAGACTTCGTATTGCATTCTCAACTTCTTTTATACTGATTTCGCCATCAGCTACATCAAGACTTAACATTTCGCTGCTACTTGAGACTGAGGACTCCATCACGTTCATACAACTCCTTGTAAAATTCCGCCCATCGCTGCAAAATGTGTGGTTCTTCCGTTAAAATTTCATCGTCCTTCGAAAGCAACCTCGCAAGCAACCTCGAGAAACACTAACTTCTCGTCAGAAAAGCTACGTGTTTTCTCTGAAGTTGTTCGTTAACCTTTCGTCTCTTTTATTCTCTGCCTTTTCACGCTTCATCTTCATCAGTACTTTCGTTTGGTGATTTTGTAGCTTATACTGTTTCTTTTTAATGTCTCTCATACTTTTATCCTTAGCTGAGGCTTTATAATCCTGCCATGCTTTCTTTTTTCTTTCTATAGCAGTTTCCACTTCATCATCCCACCATTCATCGCGGTTTTTGGTAAAGCCTTCCTTCTTTTCCCTTTACCACATACCTCTATTGCTGCTTCTTTCATGCAATCCCTAAGGTTCTACTAGCATACTCCAATACTTTCATTTTCAGATTCGCTGCTGTCTAGCTTCTTGGAAACTTTTTCTTGATATTCCTCTCTAATCGGTGGATCTTGAAGCTTCTAGTTTCTTATGCGATAATTTGACTCCAAGTTTGGACACCTTGTGTAATTGCGCCAACCTGCAAACAGACCCTTATTCTAGCAACGACTAGATAATGGTCTTTTCCCAGCTCAGAACCACTAAACACTCGCGTGTCTATAACTTGGCTTCGAATACGCTGATCCACTAGGAATAAATCAATCATACTTTTCCCTTCCGCGCGCTCCCATGTATACATGTGAATTTATTTGTGTTCAAACGTCGTGTTTGCCACAAACAAATTCCTTTTCTTGCAAATTTCCAATATAAGCTTTCCAGTCTCATTTATTTTCTTGTCACCATATTGACCTAGCACTCCCTCGTAACCGCTTCGCGCAGTTCCGATTCATCCGTTCAAATCGCCACATATTATTTTTTCATTCCCTCTAACGCACCCTGAGACTCTCCCAAAACTCAACTCCTTGAGTTCGCCTAATGGAGCTGAGGATACTGGCGCATACGCCGCTAACAAGAATATTCTTGTTATTCCCAGCTTAAAGCAGTCCCGGGTGGATCTCCTTGTATTCAACCGTTGCACTAACCAATCGAGAGGGTAATAGCACACCTACATCTTGACAGCCCCGCTGGTTTTCTGGTACGCAGGCCCAGAAAGCGACTCGACTGCCCGGTAAATCGGTAGTGTTATTGCCCTTCCGCTAGGTCTTAGTCGACATCCAAATCTCTATCATCCATCACATCTAACAGTTCATTCATCTTTTCTTTCATCCCTCCTCTTACATTCCACGTAGCTATTTGTAGCTCTGTCCTCCACCTCGTGGCGTGTTGGGTGGCGGTCTCCAACGCCGCATTCGTCGCCACTTGACACACCATTATACCCCCATTATAACTTATATATAGTTATTATAGTTTTGAAGCAATAAAAAATGATATATCTACTCTAGTGTGTTTTGAAATCTGAAATTATTTTGACCATTTTAAAGGGCATCAAGTCCTAAGCCGCACCAGGCAACAAATACCCTAGCTACGCCACTGCTCTGCTCGTATTTTGAAGGTAAAATAGAAACTAGGTGCTTATGGCGGCCACTTGTGGTTTTTATCTACAACATCTGCCACATCTGCCGCATAAATAAACTAAAAGCGCGACTGGTTTCCCAATGTTACTGAGATCTAATTTTTAATAACTATTGAACTAGAAAATTAGAAATATCAGTTTTATAAATTGATAACATCTTAAAAATCTAAAATAGCAAATAATGTATCTCAATTATTTCCGACATAACTATACAATAATGAAAAAGGCCATTTCCCTGATAACTGTTAGTCTCAAAGATTTGTTCCAAAATATATTATATAAATAAACAAATCCAGTCGTGGCGCAAAAGTACAAGCATGTGACTGTAAACGCGACAAGTTGTGGGTTCGATTCCCACTAGAGGGAGTTAAATATTTAATATTTAATTTTTTTTCTCTCTGGTGTCGAGGCAAAGCGCGGCGTTGAGTTCCGCCACTCAACTCACAATAAGATCGGAATTCGGCGGAAAAAAGCTGTAGCTGCCCTGCTACATGCGGAAAAAAATTTATAACCATAACAAAAGCCCGAAACGTCAGCTGCATGTATACGCATTTATTAAATGGGTACTTCATCAGCTTTACGACCTGCCGCGACCTCTCTCCTTTAAATTATTGGACACGATTACATACACTATATTCCACGCAAAAGTAGTAATATCCTTTACACGATAGTCTAATTTTCTATTTCGTCATCCCGTTTTTTTGTTTATACTCTGAGGTTATTATATTATGAGGTCAGGAGCACAGAGTCTGACTGTAAAATCCACTGGCTGTGGGTTCGATCCCCACTTGAGGAGATAAAATATTTACTTACATTTATATTTTCATTTTCTCCGCTCTAGTGTCGAGCCAAAGTGTAGGCTTGAGTTCCGCCACTCAACACGCAATGCCTCCAAAACTCTGCGGAAAGTGGGGAACGGTGTGTCTTAACACTAGGTTCCCTCTGCCTACCCTGATGTGTGCGGGATACAGTGTGAAGGTGAGCCGATTTGTTATTATATTAATATTTATTGGCACAGGATCAAAAATGACATCTTTATTGGAATAAAATGTTGCCTAACTAAAATAAAAATGTTGATTTTAATTATAAGTGAAGTTACAATACGGTCAACGAGTCGTGGCCGCCCTGTGTACCGCTGTAGATGTCTGTGCAGATTGGATTTTACGATTTTTTTTACATTTCATAATTTTCTTACCCAGTGAACAATGCGCATAAGATCAATAAACCTACCTTCAGGACGGCCACGACTCGTTGACCGTACTGAAAACTCACTTATAACTAAAATCAAAATTATTATATTATTAACTATTTAATATGACTAGTATTTAAATTATTTTCTTTATTCTCTCTGTTCTTATTATTTATTATAATTTCGAATGTAATTTATTTTAATAATGATGGATTCATTTCTAGAAAGTGTTTTAAAGAGAAGATCGGGCATTAAAGGCGAGTGTTAATGCATTGTAAAGGATCCTTATACCTACACTTGGGTCACAACTTCACAAGTCCCGAATACTACTCTAAACTCCTCTCCATGCTAGCATGTTTTTTACGTTAAAGTTTTTGCTTATTATGTAATTCCAATATTTATTTTATTCTTTCATGTTAAAAGTTACTTAAGTGTCGTATAATAGCAGAATAAGTTAAATTAAGTTAACGTGACTAATTGTAATTAACTTAATTAACTTGTTAAAATGTGTATAAAATATTTTATATAATAAATAAATAATCAGATTCAGTGTAATCTCTATATATAATAAGACAGTAAAAATATTTTGTCTGTACATTTAGTAATTTTGACTGAAATGGATAGAGGGACACTTAAAAAGACTAATAGAAAGCAAAAAGATTTTTTTTGAATTTCTTGTCTGTCTGTCTGTCTGTCTGTCTGTCTGTCTGTCTGTCGACATATTGTTGTCCGCATTTTTCTCTGAAAGTACTGAACCGATTTACTTGAAAATTTCACCAATTGCTTTGTTTTA
>JAATLQ010029950.1:0-11466 GCA_013421005.1 Heliconius erato x Heliconius himera | reverse complement strand
TAGCCTTATCCTTATATGATCTATCTATCTGTCGATTTAACATTTAACTCGAGTTCGCGTAAAAGAGAAAATTAATATAAAATATTCGAGTCTACCGTCTCTTGGAGCACAGAAAATATAAAGCTTCTAAGTCGACATTTATTCATCCTTCCTGCTGTATATATAAAATTCACTGCGTAATTTAAACCTACAGCGAAATTACAATAAAAGTAAAGAAAAAAAATCGAAAAATGAAAAGTTGTATGTATTTGAATCGCATTAAAAAAAACATTACAAATTTATAATAGTAGTTTAATTAATACATAATAAGTGCAAGCACCCGTCTCTTGGAATTTGTTAACTTTTATGATTTATACTTCTAGCTGATCTACAATCCTGAAATTAATACGAAACCCCCGGAGAGTGAATTCGACTCGTACTTGACCAGATTTTTATTATATATCTAAAATAATTAAATAAAGATGCCTTATAACAGTTAGCACAGCAACTTCGTCTGAGAGTTAGACAAACAAGGCAAAGTGCCAGGAATAGCGATTAAGATCTTTCGCGTCTTTTAATGATATCATTAATTTGCTTTAACCGTCTAAATTACGAATATTTACGTTTTTCCTTTAAAAAGCAATGAATCGAAAAAGTTATTTGTATAATTTTTAATGAAATTCGTGAAAGTTTTTCAACTTAAGCTTTGACAGCTTTTGTAAATCAGATGGCTTTTAGCGGTGACCAGACAGATCCAACATTTGTAATAAGATTAAAATTGTTGTATACTCTTTATTACTTTATTCATCCTTTAGCTATTTCATTTCATAATTTTTGGCTTGAAATTTTGTAATATAGTTGCTGCTTGCATAATCCTTCGGTATAATACTATTTTCACATTTAGTACTTAAGGTGCATAAGTAGTTAAAAATATTATGATGTACATATAATGAGTAAAGCAATGTATACGATTATTGCATTTACTAATGTTACGTAAATTTTCTCAGTTCTAAATTTATAAAGAACTGCAGCAGCAATCTTCTCAGTTTTCTTCCAGGTCATGAGATTTCACTTCAGGTGATACCTTAATTTTTTTAATATCCTCAGAAAGTGTTGGCTGAAAAACTCCTACGAATTTGGTTGAACATCACATTGGCCATAATGTCAACCAACTTGTTCTAATCTTATAGTTTAGACAGGTCGCTACGGTTTCACATCAGGTATTTAGATCTTCAAAATGAATTATAACCTGTATGTTGCCGAGGACTAATAGCTGTATGAACGACAGTTTAATTAAAATCCGTCCGGTAGTTTTGCGTCACAAGTAAACAACAGACAGGTAAAAATGACCAAAGCAAAATTTTGGCTTCTATTACCTCGACAAGTAGTTCTTTTCAACTTTATATTTGAATATGACTTTTATAGTTTCATTATATTTATAGATTATCCTTTTTTTTTTATTCTTGTGACTATATTTCCCTTCCC
This sequence comes from Heliconius erato x Heliconius himera, assembly GCA_013421005.1. Classification (NCBI taxonomy): domain Eukaryota; kingdom Metazoa; phylum Arthropoda; class Insecta; order Lepidoptera; family Nymphalidae; genus Heliconius; species Heliconius erato x Heliconius himera. Next base: position 10,002 of record JAATLQ010029950.1, on the reverse strand, counting down.
GTATCGTTTTATAAACTAATCTCATAATGGTCCTCATAGAGGCACTCACCAATTAACTTTGAAGAACTTCACTTACATCACTTCTGGGCCTAATTAATAGCAGGAACGTCGTTGCCGACGAAATTATTTACATGCGTAGATTCTGAGACAAAAATCTTAAGAGGCGGATTAAAGACACCAAACCTTAGGATTAGTTTATGTTATTGTTAAAAAGCTTAATTACTATGTATTTGAATAATAATTGATTTGAAAATATTATTACTTTTGGATGGGTGTAGGAATTACAAAAAACTTTTTAGTATTTATATTATTTAAATAATAATTTGAGTAAATAAAATATTTATTATTCGCTGTGTGTGCTTTTAACCTTCTCATTATTGGATTCCTTTTCGTTTTTCAGCTAATTATTAGATTGCCACCAGAGATTTTGATTTTTGTTTTATAATATTATAAGACCAGTCTTAGAAGTCCAAGTTGAACGTGCCGGTGCGGGCTTATAGGCTCATAAAGAAAGAAGTGTGGAGTGCCGACGAACTAAGTGTAGGTATAAGGGGCCCTTCATAACACTCATTAACGTCCAGCGTGTGGCTTTTGTTTAAATTTTTTAGACGAGCCCTCTTTTAAAAATCCGTAAGGAGCTCTCAATTAAGCTATAATAATGTTGTGATAATGTATTTTATCATCTTATCTCCTTTGTTTAGATATTATTTAGATATTTAATATTTCTATATGAGGCTGTCGTTGCCGCAGAGGTACAAGCGTTTGACTTGAAATGTGATAATTGTGGGTTCGATTACCGCTCGGGGAAATAAAATATTTAGTATTTTCATTTCCTCGCTCTAGCAAATGGCGGCGATTAATTCCATTACAAAGAAACGAAAATATATTTATGATGAAAAAAATATTTCTTTCAAAATGGCAACTTTTTCAAGTATATTCTTAAAATACGTTAAATTTACGACTATATGCTAACCCCAAAAGTACCTGCAGGACAATATTATAGCAAATTATGAGAGCAATAAATTATTTCTGTTCCGCGGAAGAAATATCATTATAATACGAACTTAAATCATTTTTATTAACTTGAAAATGTTAAATTTATACACCACGCCTACTTTAATTTGATTTAAAGTAACAAAATATAAGAATAAAGTTGTACAGTGAGCACGTACAAATGGTTAAGAATATTTTACTCTTATAAAAATTGTAAATGTATAATAATTATATAAATAAATTAAGAAAAATGTAAAGCTTGAGTTACTTTATTAGGTTTGTGTAATTTATGTTTCCCAAAAATGCTATCGTCACATTGTTGTTATTAATAAATATTATTTGTTAAGAAATATTGAGAAAAAATTAATTACATTTTTGCACTGCGCGTAGATGGACAGCATATGAAACAATAAAAGATAAATTAAAAGAAAAAGTTAATTTACGAAGAATAATTAAGTATATATTTAATAGTATACTTGCTGATATGTAGTAACCCACCCAACCCATGACAAAGTATATAAAACTGTAGATTCAAACTCTGAGAATGGTTTATGTATTGAGCTAATAATAGTTGCGATTTACTTAAACCAGAAACGATACAAAAGATAGTAAAGAAAATGGGGGGGCTCTTTATAGTGTGACATTTGTTATAAATTATTTCAATTGCTAGAAATAACAAAAACAACGTTTAATATATTGTTAGGTACCTATCTATCATTTGTTCATAAGTAGGTACTATATCTTGGGTAGAGTATTATTACATCTCTAGTACCACCACTTTAACTCTTATCTCACATTCTTCCGTATGTCACAATAAAATTCATGAGACTATTGTATCATTCATGAGTTGTGTTCGCTAAAAACAGTGTTTACACAGTAGTGGGTTGTCTGCCAATTGAGGACTTCAAATTGTATAAATTTACCATTCCGCTTTGTAACACTGCTATGGCTGGCCTAATTACCGCATGGCCTAAAACGTGTGTGAATAATACTGAAGGTGCATATGTAGATGAGAAGAAAGATTTTAATTTAAACACTGTACGACGACTTAATTCCTTGTAAAGCTGTGTATGAGTAATAGAATATTAATGATAACATAAACCGTGCTGATTTTGGTGTGACGTAGAAATATAGCGGAAAAATAAAAGCATGGAAGTAGAATAAATCGAGAAAAAGCGTATTTCTAAAAAGCTACGTAAGTTATGGTAAAGTTACGAAGTAATTAGTTACAAGAGTTCTTACTAGAAAGATAAGAAAACTTTTTAATTATTTTTAGTTTCACTGCTTGTCCCGACACGTTTTTCAGCATGAACGATTTATAAACACTTCCCCATATAAAAGAAATTGTTTTAAGACTGAAAAAATGAGAGTCTTAATTAATAAAAGATGAAAATCTAATAAATCTGACGCAATGACTATTTAAGCTTACTTTCTTTCCTAACATCATGAAAAATATTATGTCGTACAAGGAGGAGGAATTTTACACTTTGTCAGTTTGTTGGAGAGATTATTAGTAAATCAAATCGGCTTTCACTGTGTATCACGCATACAGGTAGGTAGGGGTAGGCAAAGGGAACCTAGTGTTAAGACACTCCATTCTACACTTTCACTTTCCGCCGAATTCTGGAAGCATTTCGTGTTGAGTGGCAGAACTCAACGCCGCGCTTTGCTTCGGATACACGAGCGAAGAAATGAAAATATAAATAAAATAAAAATAAATCAGCTTCACGCTGTATTCCGCACACAGTAGGGGTAGGCAGAGGGAACCTAGGGTAAAGACACTCCGTTCCCCACTTTCCGCCGAGTTCTTGAGGCATTGAGTGTCGACACCAGAACAAAGAAATGCAAATATAAAAGTAAAAAAATATGTCACTTCCTCGAGTAGGGATCGAACTCACAACCAGTCGATTTTACAGTCACACTTTATGCCTCTGCGCCACGACTGGCCTAGAGCAACAGCATGAAAATATAAATTTAAATAAATACTTCGTTTGCTCCCCTGGGGATCGAAACCACAACTAGTCTCGTTGACAGTCACACGTTATGCCAATGCGCTACGGATGGCCTCGAATATTAGTATGTTTAAGATATTTTAAATATCATGAACGGTTCCTCATATGAAGGTCAGCCACTGCTTTTCACTATTATTTTTAGTTAGTAAGTAGCTATATGTAAATATAATCATAGCAATAAAAATAATGCTAAAGTAACATATACTTTTAAAAGTCGTTAAAAAGATTTTCTCTGCACATGTCGAAATTACTTCGCGACTTAAGAAGTTGAGGTGTTTGTTCTGAACGAGGCGGGGAGGGGGCCGCCCGCATCCTATACACAAATTGTAACGAAAAAGTTTTTACAATTTCACTCCGTCTCTAATAAATGGTTGTACTAAAACGGCTCTCATTGTGGTAACACCTTGTATTTTTTATCTTTACTCGTAAACGTATGCCAATTTGGGCGTTTTGTTAGGGTTTTACATTTTGCCAGAAAAATTTGTACAGCTTTAGGTACTGTTTTTCGGTTTAGTTATAATGCATATATTAAATAAATAATTATATTTAATATCTAATATATTTTTTTCATCAATGTAATATAACTTGAATGTATCATTTATTTCAATTTATATTTTCATTTCTTCGCTCTCGTGTCTGGAACTCGGCGGAAAATGGGAAACAGAGTGTCTTAACACTAAGTTTTCTTTGCCTACCCTGCAGTATGCAGGATACAGCATGAAGCTGATAATAACATTAATCAAATATAAATCGAAATTATCAAATTCATTTTTTTAATAAAAAAAAACATTATAGTTAAATTTTGATATCATTCATTAAATTTACATACATAATATACGAGTGTAATATATACTATAATAGAATATAAATTATATATTACATTTTGTGTCAATACTAAAAATTAAGTAAATATTTTAGCGACGAATTCCCACTTACAGGACTGGAAAATGGCGAAATTTAGACAGTAGGCATTTAGTAATATACGGCTAAGATGTAGCAAGGTGCAGGCTGGAATGCTCGTCTCCATTCCGAAGAGCTACCTACACCTAAGATATTCTACTTCTAAATGCTAAGGCCATGTTTCATATAATGTTATAGCTTAAAAGGCATGTCGTGTTGCATGTCAACGTTGAATACCGAGGAGTGGACTGGATAGTCTGTTTACTTTTAAATATATTATATTATTATGTATGTTTATTATATTGTTTTTAAAATTGTAAATGTATAAAAATTACATGAATAAATGAAGAAAAATGTAAAGCTTGAATTATTTTATTAGGTTTGTGTAATTTATGGTTTCCAGAAACATTATTGTTACGTTGTTTGTCATTTTTAACTATTATTTGTTAAGAAATATCGAGAAAAAAAAAGTAGTAGCACTGCGACTAGGCAAACAGCATATGAAGCAATAAGAGATAAATTCGAAGAAAGTGAATTTACTAAGAATAATTTTGTATATATTTAAAAGTATACTTGCTGATTTTCTTATTTTTCACGAATAGTTTAATAAATTATAGCAGCAGCAGTAAAGATTAGTAGTTCAAAACTATTTTAATGATATTAAACTATTTTTGAATAACTGTGATAATTTAAATTTTCTACATTTAATCTACAAAGTATTCTATACGCAATGAAAAAAATCTTTTAAATACTATTATTTTTAATATAAATTAAAGAACTAGGTATTAATATGAAACGCTACATTATGCAACTAAATGAACGTAATCCAATAGCTATTTTATAATAATGACAGCTATAACGTATTGTCTCGTATAAACATAACGTTCTCATTGTCAGTGAGGTATTGTTCGCCGCCTCTTGAATATGTGCAGAAGGAAATGAAGCGGTTCCTTTACCGCTTACGTGGTACTTTGCTTACTAATGACCAATATGTGGAACTGTGGTGCTTTAAAGGGATAAATAAATATATAATATATTTATTATATAAGATAATGCCTCCAAAATAATTTGTTTTAAGTTTATTTTTTTAATACAGCATGTAATGTCAGTTAGAATAATATTCATTATCTTAAACAGAAAGAGAGCCTGAACTGGAACTATTTTGAATATAAATATTCTCCTAGATACATTTAAACATTTAGTCCAATACTTAGTAATTACATTACTGTATAGATATGTTTATTTATATTGTGGCAGTTCATTAGAGCTATTTACGAAATACATCTATTCACTTTACTATTTTATACGGTATTTATGTATTTTAAAATTCCATCTTTCTGATTAAATCGGCTTCAAAGAAGGAAAGTTGCGACGCAACAAGTAACTTTTCCATACGTTCGCCTATAGTGAGTGTATGGAAATATATTTACACAGACATATTATTAAAAATCAGTAAGTATAATTAAATACATATATTGACTTATGAAGTCCACTTTGAGGCCAAACGTGGCGTAGGGTAGTATAAGTAGGGTAGTATAAACGCGAATAAGGCTATAAACGCGAAAAGTTGTGTGTTTGATTCCCACTCAAAGAAATGAAATATTAAATATTTTCATTTCTTGACTCTGGTGTCGAAGCAAATCGCGGCGTTGAGTTCCACCACACAACACGCCTCCGGAATTTGGCGAAAAGTGGATAGTGGAGTGTCTTAATACTAGACTCCCTATGACTACCATGATACTTGCGGGATACATGCGTGAAGGTGAAAAGGAAGGTTAAATCCGTTTGATTTGAATCTATGAGCAATTTTCTTCATCTGACATTTTTATTCTGAATTTTATATTTACTAAAATCATATTATGTGAAACGTAAAAGTCATCTAGAACGGATAACTTTTCAAGTGAAAGTATGAGAATTCATAATAAATTTAAAGCTAATCTAGTTACAGTCGAACTAACGTGTAGTAGTCGGAACCAGATTTAGGCCTATATAGGTGTCTTATGCTTTTGGTTGATCTAATAACCTACTTTATTTTAGAAATAGTGATATCATAGAAATTTCAAAATATTAATTAAAATATTAATAAAAAAATATTAAAAAAAATAATTAGTTACTTTTTTTTAACCGTACGCTGATATAAAGGCAAAATATGTCAACATATTTTGCCTTTATATCAGCGTACGGTTATTATAGTTTATATTGCCTTAATAATAATATATGAGGCTGGTGTGATGCATAGAATAATCGAATTACATATTTAGTAATATAACTTACCTTATTAAGACACCTTGGTACCGAAAGGCGAAGAAATGAAAATATTAATAAATAATAATTCATTCTCCCCAAGTAGGGATCAAACCCATAACTGTCGTGTTTATATTCGCGCGCTTGTGCCCCTGCGCTACGAAGGCCTACGGTACATTGCTCGTATGCACACATAATAATTTTCTTAAACGTTTATTCGGATGAAAATATAATTTTCTCACTATATATTTGAGAAATATTAAGTACTAAAAAGTAATGAAACCGCAAAGTTTACTTTCAAATTGACTATAAGAAAAACTTGACCTTATTCCAACGGGGATCTCTTCCGGTTGAGATTTCGTTCCTTACAAACTGTAATGTTTTGTGGATTATTGCATCTTCAAAGCTTTCAGAGTTGGCGCTTTGCTCTGTTGATGTACTTAGGAAAGCTAATCTAGACTTTGTAATCACCAATTTCATTATAATATCACGGTACTAATACTACGCTATTTCGCTAATTGTATTCTATTTAAATAATATGTTAAACCACAATTGTAGAAATATTATTACTTAATTTCCATGAATGCAAAATATAACGAAAGCTAATAAAAGTACAGTAGAATAAGTTTAGTCGACACTTTTTATGCTCCTTTAAATGCATGTCTCTTTTAAATCGGCTAGAATTTTTATAGCCACTAATGTAAAAACAATACCTTTTTATACAAAAAAAAAAATATTCATATTTCGAATATAATAACATGAATCATTGAAGTAACTGGTTTCATTAAAATAATAAATCATTGTAAACGTAATATTTAATTAACAAGTGCCGGTAATGAGAAAAGCGCAGCGTCATAAAATATTGTTGATAAGAAGAATTTAATTAATATTTATGAAATTAGACCTTATAGAAATCGTGTGTTGTGAAACTTAGCAATTAAATTATATTTTAGTGATGGCGAAGGCTTCAAGACCATATGTAATGAAGAATAGTGTCTTCACACTAGGTTCTTTTTGCTTACTCGCATTCGAAGAATACAGCGTGAAGCTGAAGAAAAATATGCAAAGAATATCACGTTTCCAGTGCTTGTCATCGGTTGAAGTGAGTTATTCTAGGTTTCTTCGTCTCTCTTTTATATCTAAGTATGTTTACTCTAACAATTCTTGTATCTTAAAGTCTGGTGGACCTTAGGAAAGTAAATAATGACCACCAAGTATAGTAAGCCAGAAAAGCATGTCATTTCTATTACTTACGATTTCTTTGTGTGAACAACGATCTGTTTCGAGAAACTCCATTTTAGAGAAGACAATTTGTAAATTGCCAACACAAAGTAACACCACCACTATATTGTTGTCGTTTTTATTTATTGCAGTCAACTAGGTTTAATATAACAAAATCTCTATATATAATAATATGCTATATAGTTATTTGAGGAAAGATTATGTGAACATATTTTGTAAATTTTTGGAGTATCAGGAACAAAATTCCTATAAAATCGGTTACATAACTCACGTGATATTAAATGGCTACGTTATTTACATTTGTTTAAGGGTATTTTGGATATAATTGTTTCGTTTTTAACTTTGTGGCAGTTTTGCGGCGAGATTTTCTTTAAATTTGTGTTTAATTAACAAATTAAAAATTATTTTCTTTTATCAGATATTTCACTCGAAATGTTTAAGCGATTAAGTCCAACATATTTCCCAAGAGTCGTCGTACTCATATTTGATAATACGGATGTATTCAGATCGAGGTAGCAAAAAATGTATGTTAAATTGCTAACTAAACATGTGCAAGTAGGTCAATCGCCTAATGAAGTATAAATTCGAGCGCTTTCAAATTGGAGGTATTGGAAATGGATGGTCCTCATTGTCCTCCTCCGTGCGTGGACAACGAACCTTACTTGGAAGAATTAAAATTGTATGTGGTAGAATTAGCTTTCCAATCCTGAAAAAAGTAATCTTTGTATTGGTACAAAAGCGAGAATTGATATAGTTAATTTCTCCGAATGGGAATCCATCCTGCAGCCATCGCTTACTATCAGACATTGTTCCACTGCGCCACGACGAGACGTCCTCAAAATAAATACACACTTTACGACAACTTTATTCCTTATAAAGGTGTGTAGAGATTGAAAATTAATTATTTTAAGAAAACGTATAAAAATTTGGACGTAGCAGGATTTGAACCCGCACTGCTTTGGAACCGGTTTCCCAAGAGGCGCAGGTTTCAATCCCACTACGTTCAAATTTTTATATAGTTTCTTAATAAATATTTTTTCTTTATTAAATATTTATGTATAGAGAGTTACATAAACAGTGCAGCTCTTGGTGTGCAATATTTGCTGTAGCAATATAGAGGAAAAATAAATATAAGGGACGGAAGGAGAGTAAATGGAGAGAAAGCTTATTTGTAAAATGGAATGTAAGTGCTTGGTAGAGTTACGAAGTAATTATTTACAACTACTCTTACTAGAAAGACAAGAAATCTTTTAATTTTTTTTAGTTTGACTTTTTGTTCCGACACGTTTTCCAGCATAAATGATTTATAAACTACGCGATATTTAGGAAATAAGAGATTTTAAGACTGAAAGAATGAGACTCCTAAATAATAAAAGATGAAAATCTAATGGATCTTTATGACGCAATGAATATGTAAACTTACTTTCTTTCTTAACATCTTTTTGGTATATTAAACCCATGAAAATTATTATGTCGTATAAGGAGGAGGAATTTTACACTTCGTCGGTTTGCTGGAGAGATATTTAAGATATTTTAAATATTACAAACGGTTCCTCATGTTATGATCATCCTCTGATTTTCAGAATTATTTTTAATTAGTAGGTAACATAATCATAGCAATAAGAAATAAGTATTATAGCTTTTTTTCGTTATTATAATCTGCACGTTTATTATTTAAGAAATACATATGTATGAGGCCAGTCGTGGTGCAGCGGCATAAAGTGTAACTGTAAATCGACTGGTTGTGGGTTCGATCCCCACTCGAGGAGATGAAATATTTACTTAAATTTCTATTCCCATTTCTTCGCTCTGGTGTCAAGGCAAAGCGCGGCGTTGAGTTCTGCCACTCAACACGCAATGCCTCCAGAATTCGGCAGAAAGTGGGGAACGGAGTGTCTTAACACTAGGTTCCCTCTGCCTACCCTGCTACCCTCTTTTCAAAGTATGGAAGACTCGTGAAAACCAAGAAAATAAAAATATTATATATACGAATTTTCATATCATTGCAAGTTTTTTATAGTTTTAGCACATCTTGTGTCTTTAATTTGATAATTGCCTCACAAACTTGATTCAATAATCAAATCAAAATGAAGCAGCCTAATATCGTTGGAGCAATTTCTAGGGGTCATCAGGAAGACATAATGCCATTTCCGTACCTTTGATGTTTTTCTAAGTGCGGCCCCACTTAACTTTAGCGCCGTCTATCGACTCGTATACAGTTTACAGTTGGCGAAGAAACGGATAACTTTAGATAACAAATTTGCTTATTAAATCTTCTTTATTCTCTTAAAAATAATCTAGTTTCTTTATTTTGTCTAAAGAGTTATTAGTACATGAGTCACTTGTCACATTATTTTATATAACATCTCATCAACATTACATATACCTATTATAAGATATGAGGCCGTTGCGGTGCAGAGGCAGAAGAGTGCGACTAGAGTTGTGGCTTCGATTTCAAATCGTCAAGTACTTTTTGCATTAAAAGCAAAAAATATAAAGACAGACTGACAAGAAAAACAGGTGAAAATACTAAAAAAATATAATATTTTTTCGTTCTGTTACTTGTAGGAATCATTTCCTTAGAATAGTTTTTTTTAGTTTATATCCAATT
>JAATLQ010029948.1:58228-93182 GCA_013421005.1 Heliconius erato x Heliconius himera | reverse complement strand
AACTCGATCCATACTAACTTAGCCTTTGTTAAATTAAAATTTACAACAAATCGTTCCTTGCGGTCGCGACGTGCGAGTTTATTGATTTTACCTAAAACCAGAAGACAGATTGGAAAGAAAATGCTTACCTATGAGGGGGCACAACTATACAATAATTTGCCGTCTACTTTAAGGAATGTAAGCTCTTTTGATGCATTTAAAACGCAACTATCCGAATATATAATTAAAAACTACCCACTATAAAAAAAAAAACAAATGCATCAAACTAGTAAGCAAAAAAAAAAAAATGTGTTACTGTATTTGACTAATGTACGATCGACAACTATTTTTAAATTTGTTAACCAATGTTTTCCATGTAAGTGGCCTATGTCTTTAATGGAAATAAAATATCTTTAACCTCAAGTGTAGAGGTACATAAATTCCTAATACATTACAGATCAAGCATCGTGTGGCTCGTGCTGGTCATTCGCGACAGTAGCTGCAGTCGAAGGAGCCTTAGCCCGAGCTAATGGAGGCCGGAACTTGGATTTGAGTGAACAATCTCTTGTTGACTGCTCTTGGGGGTAAACTTGCTTTATCACTCTTACTTTTTATATACTTACCTGAGTGAAAAGAAAAAATGTAGAATTAAATTATATAATAAAAAAACCCTTTTAGGTGGTAGAGAATGTGCTGGGAGCTATAGATTATGTGACCTTAAACTGAAATGGTTTACTAGTAACCTCTGGAAAGTTCTAAGCTTCAGAGCCTAGTCCTCCTTTACCAATAGTAGAATAGCTATAATAATGTAACATATCATAAAAACTCTTTAACTGTATGAAATAATTACATACAAAGAATTTTATACAACAAAATGTGAATAGCCTTATCAGTAAAATGATCTCTTCCAGACATCGAAATATAGTAATCATATAATCATAATCATATTTTCCGTGTTGTATTATGTGTTAAACACTATATATGTGTTATTTTTTCTAATAGGTACACCAACATGGGATGTGACGGAGGTTTCATTGCCAATGCTTTCAAATACGTTCTTAAACATGGGATACCTATGGAGAGCGAATACGGAACCTACTTAGCGGCTGTAAATATATACTATTTTCTTAAAAGATAATGAGGCGTTGAGTTGCCTCAATCAATTCAATGTTATAATGTCTCGTATTTAAGCTGAAAATGAAGATTTAAATACGGAACCTAAACTTAAAATATGACTGACAAAATGATTCAGCTTAAAATTAGTTTCGTAACTTCATAATTTATCCCCAATTTTTGCTGAATTCTCTAGGCGCGTGGCGTAACTCAACGCCGCGCTTTCCTTCGTTATCAGAGGTTTTTACCAGAACGTGAAACTGCAACCGACACGTTTAATTTATTGACACCATAAATAACTACCATAAATTTATTTACAGGACGGTAATTGCAGTTTAAGTAACATGAGCAATGTCTACGGAATCAAAGGCTTCGGCCGCGTTCCTCCGATGAGTGTTAACGCGATGAAATTAGCGCTCTACAAATATGGGCCGGTCACTGTTACAATTAACGCGACCCCTATCCACGACTATTCTAGTGGCATCTTCTACGATTTGAACTGGTATGTATGATACGAAATTGATTTTTTTTCTTGAATTCACACTTTTTCCGCATATCAAGAGTAGAAGTCAAGTGTCAAGCCATTCTATTTTTTAAAGAGAGAGAGAAAAAACTACTCAGAATTCCATGGATTCCATGGTTTGTGAAGTTCATTGCAGTTTGAGAAGCTAAAAGTACTCCTAGTTTATGTTTAAGGAGAGCCTTTATATACATATAGTTATATTAAAATTCCTTGTAAAAAAATTGCTATAGCAACTTTAGATTCAGAATATTATTCGGACATCGTGCCTGAGATTTAGCCATAGTTGTTTTTTTTTTACATTCACGCTGTATCCGCATATTGCAGTGTAGGCAGAGGGAAGCTAGTGGAAGACACTCCGGTTCTCACACAACGTCTAAAATTCAAGACATTGTGTGTTGAGTGGCTTAATAAATGCTGAGCTTAGGAAATTGAACCCACAACCACAATTGTATAACCTTTTTATAGTCAATTTTCTTCTTAACCATCGTTCAAAGTCATTAATATATGAAAATGAAAGTGATAAAAAGGAACGAAACTACATATTTCTTTCTGCCTACCCTCCCACATTACAGAAAATATATGAATAATTTTAAATTTAAAAATGAAATATAAGAGATATATTATGTATGATTCCGTTTATGTATTGTGTATATTATATTTAAATATAAGATTTGTTTGTTTTTGCAGTAATAACCATCATATAAATCATGCTGTAACAGTTGTGGGATATGGGACAAGAGATGGCGCCACATACTGGATAGTGAAGAACTCTTGGGGAGAGGACTGGGGGCAGGACGGATATATACTCCTATCGTCCCTGAACAACAACTGTCATTTACTTGAAGAACCTTTATATCCTATTATATAATTGTTAGCTTTATTGAATATAGAAGTAATAAATTAACGTGCAATCTAAATGTGTTTCTTTTATTTATAACATAATAAGGGGAATGTCGGTGGAAGTGTCATAATGGGAACGAAGTGTATTAACACTAAGTACCAAGGTTAAAAAACATTATAAGACGTGCTTAAATATTTTAAATAATTTTCAGTTTCTTTATAAAAATGATATTTTTAATACGTAAGTTTATTAGATAATTTTAAGTTTCTTCTGGTGAATTGAAATAAATGAAACAAATCAAATTTAAAAATTAGTCATACAAATATACACACATACACACATACATATATTTTATTAATTGTTATTTAAGGATTTATCAACCACAACTTAGGATTAGTAGGTAGGCTACTATATTTTATTTTCTATTTCATCAAATTTTACATGGAGTAAAACAGGATACTTTAAATACGATTTCTATAGGAGATGCTGAAATCTTAGGAGAGTGAGTGACGTCTCTGCGCGACAACACGTCTAAAAGTAATTAAAAATTAATAAAGTAGTGCGGAATATAGCGTGAAGCTAAAATATAATGAACTGTAGTATCGATATACCTTCGCAATAATCTTAGAAATTTCTGGTTCGAAATATATATTTTTTGCATTGGATTTGCATATGTAGGTTACATATCGAGGGGGGCTATAGGCTATATATTACATAACATATCGTTTCCATATAACCCTTTGTACTTGCCGTCGGTTTTATCCTACATTAAGTGATGGAACCCAGAACAATAATCAAGTGACCCGTACACTCATTTATCTTGTTTTTTCTGTAATAAAATATTAATTATTCTCTTCTAAAATATGAAGATTTGAACATCAATATAAGCTGTGTCTTTATTACAAAACAATGGAAAAATCGTAAAATGTGAAATTATGATAATAAATAACCCAACGTATTTTTAAACATTTTTAAAGTGTTATTCCACACTTAGGAAAGAAACCCTGGTCGGCTTCCAGGAGCCGCGGGTTCGAGTCCCGCTACATTCAAATTTTTATACGTTTTCTAAACCCAAGGTATTTTTTTTTCATATTATATTTTTTTTCATATAATCAATTCACTTATATATAAACGCAATTCACTTTATAAAATAAATAATCGTTTATTTCGAGCAAGCGAAGCCCCTAACTTGTCGCTCCCTGCTTTAAGATACTCCATTCTCCTTTCCGTCGAATTTTTGAGTTTTTTATTTTTTATTTCATTCCCTCGGGTGGGAATCGAAGCCACAACCAGCGCGGTTACGGCGGTAACGGCCTTAATGGAATGGATACATACATAGTAATTACTGATAATGTCTTAACATAACTTTATGTACATAATATTATAAGAGGGTTAAAAGATAAATATTAATAAATATTAATTTAAATTTATTAAAATTAATCGCATCTCTTAACAAATAATCATATACGCACATCTTATATATTTCATAAATAAATTATGAAGATAAAACAAAAAACACCTTTTAGATTTTCATTTTGATTAAAATAGATTATAAGCTGTTTCTTAGTTCGCTAAGCTTTTTTATTCTACGTACGTGACTTGTTCACACACACACATCAAAAAAATTATAACTTAATGAAATTGAAATTTCATACTCGAGGAAATGATTTTCATTTCTTCGCTCTGGTAATGAGGCATAGATTGGCATTGAATTCCGCCACTCAACACGAATACCTGCAGAATTTGGCGGAAAGTGGAGAACGGAGTGTCTTACCACTAGATTCCCAGGTCAACTCTGCCTTAGGTTAAAAAAATGAGTTCGTTCCTTAAATTTATAGGGTTAATAGTCTTTACCAAGGACCAGATTTAAGTGGGGCAAGCAGGACACACAAGCAGGTCCCACAAACGGGAAAAAACCTTTTTTTGTCGGATGAGAATTTTTTTTAATAATATTCTTCTGTAATATTAAAAATGTGTAATTTGTTACTTTCAGCCGTTTTGATCGAATATTTAAATTATTGAATGTTTAGTTAGTCTGCCAACCAATTTCAATCAATAAATATTATAAATTAAACTAAACTAGCTTCACGCTGTATCCCTAACGCTACGGTTATTATTGCATTCATAAATCAGATCATAACATTATTTAGCAAAGTTAATAGCTGAATATATTTTTTTATTCGAGCGCGAAGCGAAGCAAAATTTTGGCGCATTTTCGTTCCCTTATTTGAGAACCTATGAGTACATTTAGTGCTTTTAAATTCATCTTGTAATAAGCTATAAGCGCACAACAGAAGCTTAAAATTTCAAACTTGTAGGTAATTATATATTTCCGAAGTTGTGCGAAGCGAAGTTAACTATTTTGACACTGATTGACTCTCGCAGTCACTCACTGATCATCAAAATAAATCCAGTACTTGCCATAGACCTAGAGGGTTGAAATATAGTATAGGATAAGGTTTAATGCTCACATAAAGGGAAAACTATTAGATATAGGAATATCGGAAATTGGAAGGTCTTCAGCATCAGCCAAGCTATCATAAATACTGCCTTTCCAATTTTCTTAGCGTGGTGGGACTCTTGTTTTAATGTATAAAACTTTAAGGTTTGAAATCTCTGATGAACAACCCTAAGTACTCGGCTAAACTATGGGATAAAAAGAAATGTCACAGTATTTTTTTTTCAGTGTAATGAGCCTCTTCTATTGATGTACGCTGTCACTACTCTGCTTTATGACACTACTACTATTAATAAAAAAATGCTTTCTGCAAAAATTAAATCCTACCAAAAACATCCTATCCTGACTTGTTATCAGCCAAGCCTGAAGATTAAACTGTTTGTTTCTATATAAAATGTAATGAAATCTCTAGATAAAGCTAAAGCTAAAGCTAAAGCTTGTAAAGTCTAAGGTTAAGGTTGCTTACTACGATTTTTTCATTAATATAATTAAATTTTATGTGACTTTTCCGTTAATTGGCAGAAAATGGGGAGTGAAAGTGTCTTAATTTGAAAGGAGTATCTTAACTCTAGGTTTCTGGGTTTCCGGGTCAAATTAGAAGGTAAAATTTTATCTCTAGAGAACACAGAACTCGGAACCCGTATAAATCTTACAACCTTTTGTTGAATAAGTCGAGAACGACGCATTACTTAACATTTAACTTAGCTCTGATTTTACATTTATGTTTTTGATTACTTATCCTAAGTAGTTCAAACATGACATTCAGAATCAAGTGAATATTTTACTATTCTGATGACTATTTTAACTTAAATAAAACTGCCAAAGTGTTCGCTAAAAAATGTTGGTTTATTATAATTTTGGTGTAGCCAAATAAATATCAACCGTTATTGATAAATTTTTGCGAAGGTCTGCCACTCTCAGGTATAGTGCCACAAAAATTGTTTTTGTCCACATCACATTTCTCACTAGAGACCTCCAGGAAAGGTTCAGTGACTGGCGCAGGAGTTTTGGGCGGTGGAATACGACGGCCGCTCTGTGATAGCACGCAAGTTATTGAACACAGTACGAAGAGGAACTTCAACATTCTGAAAATAAAAGTATTCATTTTTTTATGAATTGGCATCTATGAAGAGATTGATGACAGTTCAATTCTCTCTGGCTACTCCGCTAGGGATAATGCGTGAAGCAAAAAAAAAATCTACCTAAAAAATCTGTAAAAGATTTGTGAGAGCGATATTAGGATATATCAGTATATTCTTCATATACCTATCAGTTTTTTATAGACACCTTTCGCTGGCTGATTAATCAAAATGCCAAACTTTATGGAAAGATTGTTTTTTTTTATTATTTTGAGCGTTTCTCTGAATGAGGATCAAACATACAATCATTGAGTGCCCGATAGCCTTTATAGTTTTGCAGTTGTCCTACACAACTTGTCAGTTCTGGCTCTTAAGGTCCAAGGGTCGCGTGTTCGATGCCAATGAAGTACAGCATTTTAAATAGTAACATTCTTTTAAAGATACGTATTAAGTACTTACATTTCTATTTTGTGGTAAGCGCTCGATTGAAAGAATAACAATATTTTTAAATCAATCTCTATATATTTATACTACCTCATGTTCGCAGTGTAAAAGCATATAATTCAAGTAAAACAGTTTTATAGTTCATTTATTTATACAAAGTGTTCTATTGATTTTTAGTTTAATGTAGCACAGTAGCGTGTAAAATGACTCAATAATTTGAAGAAAATCGATTTTAAGTACTTTGTTTCGGCATTATATATATACGGCTATTATATATATACAATATCTTGTTACGTGTGCACTCAACATGTATGACTTTGACAGCAATATATACATACGTCCCTACGACCCTATGATTCCAGATTTCCATCAAGAATGATGTACCGTCAAGGGATTTTAGTGAATAAAATGTAGAAGCATGAGTTTCATAAAATTCGCATTGTATTTCACCTGGCATGCATTTTTTTTTGGGTTAGATTTACTAAAAATTAAAGATAATGTTGACACTGTCACTATACTAGAATGTATATAAACAAAATAGTAAAATGGGTTCTTCATGATGTAAGGGAAAAAATCATAACTCTTTCAAAGAGAACATCAGAAGAGAGTACAAATTATGAGAATGCAATGTCCGGCGTGCAAGAATTGATATATTTGAACTTTAGTCTATTTTTATTCGAAAATCTTATCTTTAACTATACTTCAAGGTCTTGCTGTAACTTAAATACTTTATTAAATTATTAAAGATATTTCCATTTTATTTTATTAACTTACTAGCGACCCGCTCGCAGCTTCGCCCGCATCAACTACTGAATTATTCATATAATGTACCTATGCTTGCAAAGCACTTAAGATTACTAATGTGAAAATTATTGAAACCTTAATGCAACCCACATTTTCGTAGTTCCGATAAGGATGTTCCAATTGTTTAAAAAAACACACACTTAAACAAATGACACAAACAACAGAAAACTTAAACGAAAGAAATTATAAACAACATACTACCTACTATTCTCTTACCCAAAAATACTTAAACGAAAGATGTAACCAACAATGCCGCGATGAAATACATTATAATTATTGGATAACTCCAAAATACGTGCAATCGCTTCTAAATTTACTTTGCTATAGAGCCAGGCGCAGAATTGAATCATTCTCTCGTCCATCTCCGTAGTAGCTCCGAACGACATCTGGGCGTTGGTTCCCTGGCCGTGGTCTCAAGCGACAACCTGCTCTAGAGCAGACACAGAGAGAGGCGTGCGGGATGGGATTGGAAGGATTATCAAATGCCATCTAGGCGGTCAACTCAGTCAGGTGAGAGCCTCGGTTTCCTGAGGGAGGCCCAGCTTATACGACCAAGGATCAATGCAAGGCCCATGAGTCGCATTTGGAGGAGGATAGAAAGTCCCTCGGAAGTTATCTGAAGTCTGACCTCGGGCGGCCGGATATACCACGGAGTGCTGCTCCTTAGGTGCAGGTGACCCATTGCATTGGCGCAGCGGAATGCGTTGGACGCGAGACGACCAATGTGTATTTACCTCCAGGCTTTCTATTTTTAGGTTGTGGTGATGCGTGGTGTTTCTCACGTAGTATGACGCCTGCGTCACTCGACGGAGGATGAGGTTCTGGACCACCTGCAGGATTTCTCGTTGAGTGATACTCGCTAGGGCGTTGTGATGTCATCAGTGTATAGTGCGCAGAAAGCAGGTGACAAAATGCAGCCCTGGGGAACAACGGCAGCGATCGAGTCGCTGCTACACCTCGAACTCTCAAGCAAAATGTCCTGTCACTGAGGCAGGGAAGCAAAGACATGCGCGACGTGCTAGGGGGTGCCGGCTCTGAGCACTTAATGAAGTAGGTCCGGGTGCCAACACAGTCGAATACGCGTACTACGTCGAAGAAGACTGCTATAGCACTCTCCTTTCGGTTGATCGCTGTTATGGCGTAGTGTAACCAGAGTGGTATACCCGCTCGCCAAACTGCTCGCTTCGTGGGTGGATGTGTGCCTGGAGAAGTGAGAGGAATAACTTCTCGAACAGCTTGGCGACCGCGCTAAGGAGGGTTATAGATCGGTACCCCTCAGGCTGCTATGGGCTCTTCCCAGCCCTGGGCAACATGATGAGCAGGCCCTCCTTCCATGCCCGGGGGAAAGAAGCTAGGCGGGTGCGGTAGGTCCATTTTTATAAGCAAAATGTCCAGGGCGCGGGGGGACGCAAGGTGGTCGGCGAGCCGTTACACAGCAAGATTTTTTTAGTAACGTAATTTCAAATTGGTGCTACTAATCTTCTAAAGTACTTATTAAAATGAACAACAGTAAAGTACATTTTGATCTTGATCTTTGATATTTTTAGACAGCAATATGCTCACTGTATGTTATCCTTAGAAGATACGAATATGCTGTCGCTGACGTTTTTGTAGATCTTATTATGAGGAATAATACTCTAGTACATTGTTTTCATGCAGGACTTACCACTAAAGCAGCGCATGCGTGAAAGTGTCTAAACGGGTAGGATTTTATACACATTTATCATATTTCTGTCAAATTACAATAAAATATACATATAATTAACCATATATAATCCTTCCCTGAGAAATACTCTACATAATGGTGAAAACCGCATCAAAATCCGTTGGGTGGTTTAGAAGAAGATAACGTAGAAAGGCCAGACAGAAAAAAAAATCGTTCTTATTTTATAATATACTAGAGGGCGTGCGCGGCTTCGCCCGCTTATTAGGAGTGAATTTAAAAAAAACCATGAAACACGTGTTCAATAAAATATTTTTAACAGTCTGAATTTAAATATTTATAAAAATCGGTGGCAATTTAAAAATTTTTCCATATAAACTTTCAACCCCTTATTTGAACCCTTAGGGGGTGAATTCTTAAAAACCATGAAACACGTGTTCAATGAAATATTTTTAAGAGTCTAAATTTCAAATTTTATAAAAATCGGTACAGATTAAATTTTTTTTCCATACAAACTTTGAACCCCTATTTCATCCCTTTAAGGTTAAAATTTTTCAAATTCCCTTCTTAGTGGACGTCCAGAATATGAAAATAAACATCTGCCCAAATTTCACGTTTCTACCATCAGCGGTTACGGCTCTGCGTGCGTCTTACCTCAGTCAGTCAGCACAAGTCCTTTTATATATATAGAAGATAGAGATAGAGATGAACGAACCAACCAAAAAATCTTTGTATTTACTTGATATTTCTTTCAAGATCGTTCTTTATCTCTGTGTTGAATTAATTACGACTTAAACTTAACTGTTATGATTTATGAAGGTAATCTCCACTAACAATTCAATTTTGTTTACTTTATTGTATAAAATATTATATAATAGTGCTTCAAAAATATATATTTTTATAACCCAGACGTTTCGAACGTCATTCTTTAGCCAGGGTCATACTAGCGCGATTGCTATATAATATTCGCAGGCAAGCTAATGCCTTGAGTTAATTCAAATGACGATAACTTTTTTTTTAATGAACCGATTTTGATGAACCACTTACTTTAGTACTTAAGTTGAGTTAAAACAAAGCAATTGGTGAAATTTTCAAGTAAATCGGTTCAGTACTTTCAGAGAAAAATGCGGACAGAAATATGTCAACAGACAGACAGACAAGAAATTCAAAAAAATCTTTTTGCTTTCTATTAATCTTTTTAAGTGTCTCTCTATCCATTTCAGTCAAAATTACTAAATGTACAGACAAAATATTTTTACTGTCTTATTATATATAGAGATAATTGATTTTATCGTTACTTAAAATTCTTAATATAAACGTCTTATAAATTTCCCAATAGAATATATATACCTATATAAGAGTACATTACTTTAGGTTGTTCAAAAAGTAATTTCGTTTTCTTTTTTTGGTGAAAATGAAAGACGATTATCATATAATGAAAAAATATTTTATTAAATTATATATTGGCCATTCTGGTCCAACGCATTTTGCTATATTTGTGGTAGTAGCATAACTCCAAATTTATAAAATCTTTATCGTGCCTTTATCAGTTTCAATCGGCTTACCAGAACGTGGTGCATTTTCGGCATCAAAATTCCACCGCCAGATTGAAATTTGTAAACTAGTCCTGGCACTAGCGTATTGTCACACATCTTCTCCGTACACATCGGTTAATTTCATTCTGAGTTGAACAGTATTTTTACCTTATCTATAGTAAAAAAGTTAAATATGATGAAAATGCTGTTTATTGCCCCATTTTTAAAAAGGCATCAACCAAAAAATATTGCGTAAAATCAATTGAACTTTTTCACACATAAGCCTTGTTATATCACCTCTAATAGTCAGTTTTATTTAAACATGTGAAACACGATCAAGGACTTCAATTATGAATATTTTAATATTTGAAATTATTAGTTTTAAATAGCACTACTACATGAAATATTAATTATACGAATACGTTATATATTTAGTAATGTTAATTTTGTTTTACACTTAAATTAATACACAATTTCACAGATTGCCGATAAGTATCGGTTTTTATACGTGGATGGGAACGTAACAGCCGTGCTCAAAGGTATTTGAGCAAATGATCAGTTGATTACAGTTTGACGAAAGTACGTTTTAAAGTGTGAAACGCAAAAAACTTAAGTGCGTACTCAACCACTTGAGAATTCTCAGTTGAGATTTTGTACTTTTCTCAATTCAGAAACCGGCCGTAAGTTAATTAAAAGTATAATATACAATAGTTTTCTTAAAGAAGGAAATGCATATTTAGATATAAATGAACACCTATTTCTGTATATTTAACAAAGACTGTCAAGAAAAACAAGAGGCTGTCGCGGCGCATTGACACAGCTTCTCACCGTTAATGCGATGATTGTGACTTCAATTCCGACTCGACTCGGTGGATTATTATATTAACTTTTTTTTTTCATGTCTCCGCTCTGGTAGACAAGGGGTGACGTTGAGTTCCGCCGCTCAACACGCAATGTCTCGAAAACTGGGTGAAAGTGCGGAACAAAGTGTGAGCCTTGATGTATCTGCCTAAGTTCTATCTGCCTACTAAAAAGAACAAAATGTCGTGGTGGCGAATTGAGTTCAATCCCTATTTGAAAAATATATTATATTAAAATTATTTTCGTCATACATTTCATCACAAATATCCGGAGGTACTTCCCTTACTCAACAGGTATTATCTCGAAAATTGGGCTATGCGTGGGGAAAATATTGTATTAATGCTTAGTTCCCTAGGATACAGGATAGACCTGTTATACGGAAAAAAGCGTAAGCTAAAAAAACACAGAATCGAAGTAGATTATACTTTCCTAAGAGGTCCTTATCTTTTTCAAGATTCCTTATCAGATAACAAAAACAAACAAAGGACAAATCGCTAATAAACAGTTAGTCATAAAGACAAAGTATCATAACCAGGTCATTACGGTACTTTCTGACCCGATGCTGGTATATAAAGGATTTTTGGTGGTCTTCAATAGTATTTCGTATTTGCTAATTTTTAGAAATACTTGTGAGAAGATAAAATGAAATTTTCGGTGAGTTTTAATACTAATAAATTTAATTGCGAGAATTTTTTTCTTTAATAGATGACAGTTTGTTCTGAACTTTTACAAATTCACAATCTATGACTTGGACCTTGTGCTCCCGTGCTCTTACTGTGTACAAGAATAATAATAACAATGATGATTCGAGAGAAAGTTTTATATGTATAATAAATGCGTAATTATAGTATTTTTTATGGAAAAAGACAAAGCAAACGAGCGTACGGGTCACCTGATAGTAAGTGATCACCGCCGCCCACGACCCTGTGTAACACCAGAGGAGCTACAGGTACGTTGCCGGCCTAGTACCAAGTGGAGATAGACGCGCTTTTTGAAGGTTGAAAATACTGCCGCAGGTAGGACATTTTACAGCTATGTTTGGCCCGAAAAGAAGTTACTACGAAACTGCACAGTAGTGGAGTGCCACGTATCCAGATGGTGTAGATAGTAGTTGAGTTTGTGACGTACTGTACGGTTAGAAAATTCGGCGGCAGGTAACAGGTCAAACAATTCTCCAGAACACTCCCCATGATAAATACAGTATAGAAAGTACAGCAGGAGACATCTCTAAAAAAAAATCAAAGCCAATATGTCAACCCCACATAGATCATTGGGTCCCCAACGATCCAAACGTGCACCAGGCCAGAAATGAAAATGAACCTCGATATGAGACTGAACCTCGGCCCTATACAGGGCCAATCGGTGTTTTGGCGTGAAGTACTATCTCGCTCTGTTTATAGCCCCCAGTTTCTTTGAAGCCATTTTGGCCTTACTTTCCAGACGACCGCGATACTGGCAGTCACTCAAAAAGGGAAGGCCCAATGTGCTTATACTGGGTGCGGCTGTAAGTGGAGTGTTTTAAAAGACTAGCGACAAATGGGTTTCTATGTGGTCAAACTTGTGTCTTCTTAGCATTGAATTGAGCAAAGTTCCTTTCACTCTATAAGGAAACATTTCCGAGGGATGCAACGCGGGATGGTCGGCGGCATTGTTCCTTGGTCATCCAAAGTGGAGTTCGAGAAAAAGAGAACGCCCAGGAGATCGGCTTTCTCTTTCGCCGTATGGACCAATATGTCATTTTTTATCAAGAAATATAGAAATATTTAATATCGAGAATATCAATTGGTAGTGTCATCTACATCTATACATTTTTGCGCGTATCCTCTAAAACGGAAAACAAAGAAATAGTCACAGTCGTGTAGTCCACGTTAATAGTAGGGGAGACCTAGTATACTTTATTAGTCACTTCCATCACTTCCTTCAACAATTTCGGATAGTGTTGCCAAACTATCGATAGTTTCGCCATCGATAGTTTTAATCTAAAAAAGCCTATGCGATCGATACAACAATCGATAGTATCGATCTTATCGATACTATCGATTCTATCGATAGCTTAGGAGAATACAATACAATCGGCTAAGTGCAATACTATCGATACTATCTATAGTATCGTAGCTCCTAATCGGAAAATAATCAATACAATCGATGGTATCGATACTATTAATATCTAGGATACAATAGTATCGATAAAATCTATTATATCGATACCATCGATTATTTTGCACTATCGATTATATGCTAATTTACGATTGTATTGAGTATGATTCTTTCATTTTTAGTATATTTATTTTGTTTGATTTTTTGGTGAAAAGAAGAAATACTTAATATGGCGTATGAATAAGCAATTAGTTAGGTACTGCAACTAAGATGTTTCTAATATCATAATGATTAGTGACTACATATGAAAATAATAATCAATACTATCGCAAATTAGCAAGCAATCGGTAGTTCACAATAATCGATAGTATCGATACTATCGATACTGTCGATACTATCGTTTCCTAGAAATTCAATAGTATCGATACTATCGATACTGTCGATACTATCGTTTCCTAGAAATTCAATAGTATCGATACTATCGATAGTATCGATGTCTTTCTGATTTGGAGGTACGATACTATCGATAATATCGATAGTATTGCATTTGTCCGATAGTATTGTACCCTTTAGAACTATCGATATTTTCGATACTATCTCTTTAATCGATACTATCGATTATAATATCGATAGCCCTTCTATCGGACTACTATCGATAGAATATCGAATTCCGATCGATAGTCCACTATCGATCGGCAACACTAATTTCGGACTAATTTTGTAGTGGCGCAACTTAGAGCCGCGCTTATTTTACAGACCGAAAAATAAAAAAAACTCAAGTAAGAACCGAACCAACAACCGTCCCGCTTATAGTCAGACGCTGTGCCGCTACACCACGGCGGCCCCTTCTCATATATGTACATATGATTGTTAATAATTAAACAATATCTACCTACTTAATAATCTTGTCATATTTTTACAATATACCTAAATTAGTTTTTGCTTTGTTCTGATGAGTCAGAAAAAATTATTCATATTCATAACAATAGAACATTAATTTAAGCACCTCGAATTATAAATTAAGTTAAAAGCTATATATATTCTGTATTATTCAATTATTAATGAAACTTTAATGTTTTATTCAAACAATTTTTTGTATTGTCTAATAAACATACGAGTACAACTATAAACGGCTCTGTTTTTTTAAGAATATATAACCTGCTCTGTTTTTTTCAATCATCATGTGCAAACAGCACATGATGATTGATTGCAAGTTCAAATCGATTTATGGGACGTTCTTTTTATTTAATATTTTATTTACTATATTTATTTTATTTAATAAATTTTATTTTTCAACTTCTTCGATCCAATTAGAAAATGTTTAATATTGAGTTTTGCCATTTTATACACAATGCCACTATTTGGGAAAAAAATAGAGAAAAGCATAGAAAATACAAGACACTTAAAACCATAGTAAATAAGATATTTATAGCATTGTAAAATATTCCTATATCGAGATATATCACATTTCAACTATTTAACGAATTAAATAATTGAAATAATTAGTTTGTTATTACAGTATAAGAAATAATGAAGGAAAACGCTCAATAATTACATTTTAAATAGCTTAATAATATGTTATAAATGTTTAAAATTAAATATAATTTTATCTTACAACATGTTCGGTAAATCCAAACAAAGTAATTAAGTAACAAAGACTAATAGCTAAGTCGAGTAAAATTTAAAAATGTGAATATTTTTAATATTTAAGAAAAAAAATCGCTTAATAACATGGTGTGCCATACGAGTGCAAAGGATAATAATACACAAAAAATATTAATACACAAACTTATATACATAAGAAAATACATGGGTTATAATATTTTCCAAATCGTCCCGGATACACATTTTAAGCTAAAAAAAATTATATTAATAAACCGGAACTGGCAATACTGACATTTTTTCAAATTATTGAGTTAAAAGTTTTAGTAAACACCTAACTAAATAAGGAATACTTTTAAAAAATAATTTTTAATTTATATTAACGAATAACAATTTTCTTTGCAGTACCTTTTCATCTTCTTGGTGTCTTCACTACAATTTCTGTTGGCAGCTCCCAGGGATTTCTACACTCTAGAACAGTCTATGTTAAACAAGCTTCACAAACCATGGCACACAATAGATATACCTCCGGAATATCCCAGAAAAGGAGAGTTTAAATGTAAGGGAGGCATTTGTAAGACAAAGACACCTTGTAAACACTGCCAAGGTCCCGTACCCTTAGATGTTAACTGGGAATATATAAAAAAAATATAATTTAGTTTGTTTTATTCTATCCGACTGCCTCTTCGACTGAAATTATATACGCAATTTTTTTTAGTACGTACTTACAACGAGACGATTCGCGATTTAAGAATATAAGTCTCATT
The DNA here is from genome assembly GCA_013421005.1 of Heliconius erato x Heliconius himera. Classification (NCBI taxonomy): domain Eukaryota; kingdom Metazoa; phylum Arthropoda; class Insecta; order Lepidoptera; family Nymphalidae; genus Heliconius; species Heliconius erato x Heliconius himera. The sequence continues at coordinate 77,416 of JAATLQ010029948.1, read as the reverse complement.
TAAAAAAGAGATTAACAAAATTTAACAGCCCACATTTCACATTTCCTTCATCCACACTTTTAAAACTATTTATTAATTCCGCTACATTACGATAGCAGTGGCTTTAAGTATAATAAAATTGCCTGATCATTCCAAGAATTGGGTCAAAGTGACGCATCAAGCAATTTAGAACTATCAAAGACAGTAAGTTCAAGGATATAGATGTCTGTCACAGTCTGATTCAGATGAATTATGAAATTATGGCATTGGTAAAGTTTGCGCGTTTTGTATTGGTTGCTATATGTAATAACTATTTATGATAATATAGCTTAGGACGTAACGCTGGATACATGGCTGCTTGTGAGGGATCGTCCCCTGTTGAACTGAAAACGTGACAGCTTGTGGATTCAATTCCAATTCGAGGAAATCAAATATTAAATATTTTCATTTGCACGCTCTTGTAACGAGACAAAGCGCGGCGTTGACTTCCGCCACTCGACACGCAATGCCTCTAGAATTCGGCGAAAGTAGAGAACGGAGGTGTCTTAATTTAAACGGAGTATCTTAAAGTTATTATCCCTCTGCTATGTGCAGGATGCAGCATACAGCTAAAAAAATATACAATAATGATAAATGTTTAGAAATAAACATTGTAAATAGAATAAAAATTAAATTAAAACTATAAAAACGTTTTAAATCCACACAAACAAAGTAGACATAGGCAAAGTAGGTATAAAGTAGGGTAGGCATCACATAAAATTATTTTAATCCTTAACTATCTAAGCCTCCATAATAAAATTATAATAACCGTTGTCATAATACTCGACATTCCTAAAAACCTAATTACAAGAGTATATTTTTATGTAATAAAGCCACTGATACTTTCTTAGATAGCTTTATCATTAATCTGTTGCTTCACTTGTGAAGAAACGAGGTATATTGAAATTTTAGTTGGTTTTCCTGACCGACTAAAAAATAAGAAAATATAAAAATTATTATTTATATATTTATTATCAAAATTAATAATTCAAAAGACTATAAATTTCATTAAAACGTCCGTTTTAATTAAATTTAAAAATTAATCATCTAGATATTGATTAATTTTGAATTATACGAGTGCAATATACTTAATTTATATAAAAAATAGTTTATTAAAATAAAATTAAATATATATAAAATTATGATATAATGTCTGTATATACATCAAAAACAACATGATAAATGCTACTTAGTTTTAACTTGTCTGTTGCCGCAAGTGGTCGTTGCACGATAAGCTTAAAAAAATAAAATGTCACTTTTTCCCGCCTTTACGTCAAGGTCAATGCCCCTGTACGTGTTTTGATTTTGAAAAATGCGCACGAATCATTTGTCACTGTTTCTATACACTGAAATATAATTATTTCTTGCATTTTTTATTCATATTCGCTTCTGAAGTGAGTTTTTGAAAAAAAAAAAAAAGATGGCTTTAAGTTTTCTTTTGTTTATACTTTTGTTCTTTGGAGTGGAGTGCTTAGATACTAGACAGGAAGAAGGCTATCCCAGAGGATTTATGTCAGTATGTATGTGCTTTTATTTACTATAATTATTTAAATATCACATTATTTATAATAACATAAAAGAAGCCGTCATGGCACATGAGCACAGGCGTGTGACTGCAACGCGGCTTGTAGGTTCGATATCCACTCGGGGGAATGAATTATTACTTACCAATATTTTCATTTCTTCGCTCTGATATACAGGCAAAACTCCAAAAACTCTCGGAAATAGAGAACGAAGTGTCTAAATTTCCAATTTTTTTGTTAAAAACAGGTATATTAAATATAATAAATGCGTTACAATCTTTTCTTTCATATTATAATTATATATTTAATTATTTAACATGAAAGAAATGATAAAAATATATTTTTAATCCAAGACAAAATCTAGAATATTCTCAAAGTTAAAGAAAGAGAACACTAAGGTCGAATACGCCAGAATTTCACCACACAGTAAATTATCCGCTGTTGCATACTATTTTTCTACATTATTAAGCTTAATTACGTATCGTTAGCCTTTTCAATTATTATATTTGATGTGGTTATTATTTTGTATATAATGTTACATAAATAATTAGTTTTATCTATTTTTTGGAATATTAAAATAACGTATTGAGTATCTAAACACTCGGTTCTCTTTTGTTCCTTCTCTATCATACATCGTTCGAGGTCCGTGCCAAGAGACTTTGACTTACTACTTACTTATTTTGCTTCTATTACTAACAATAGTAATTAATAACAGGATGTCATTTATTACTTTTTAAGTAGGCCCCAAAATTTTCTCCTTTTTCTCTGGCTCTTTGAGATATACTGAATAAAATTAATACACCTCAAACAGCGTTTTTTTTTATCTATCCAAAATTTTCTATCTTTGTTAAAAATGCAGAGGACATAAAGATATTAAACAATCTATAAATTATTTTTATCAATAAAACATAATTTTACACAGCTAGCAGTTGATAGAGCCAAACCGGACTAATTTACTAGTAACTACTAAACATTTCCACTTTTAAGGGTGTTGGCTCCATCATGAGACCACCTTGATGCTGGTATATTATCATCCAAGCTACGTATAACTGCCAGTTCTACGATGATATAATATTGCAGTGGTTTAAATTCAGTTTCTCAGATTTCACTGCATAGTTATATTGTTACAACGACGATTTCATTATTTATAACAACCTTCCCCAATAAACGTACTGCCAATCTGATAACAATCAATATTAGTGCTAAAAATATTTATATAGCGATACAGATAATTTCTGTAATATATATATTTTTTTAAATTGACCTATTTATGCAAATAACTTATATTAATAAGGTACTTACTTTTTTTTTTATTTTGACACACTGTCTCGTAATTTCATTTAATATTTTAACAGTTGGTTAGACAGGTGCTTGGACTAAGTAAGAAGTAAATTTTAGTCCACGTTATGAAGTGGTCCTTTTAGCCCAAATGTGGGTCACATATCCCAAGCAGGATCAGGCTCAGGCTCCTCTTTCTCTAACACTAGGCATTCCAGCTTCTTGAATACAAGGATATATTATATACGAGTACAACGTAATACATGATTTGAACAAAGAAACGTTTATTGTAATATAACTGCAATAATTACGTCTATTATCTTGCAGTCTTTTGTATTCGTATTAGTAGGTTGAGGCCGTTAGCGGCGTCATACGGCGTCTGACTAAATGCGACGGTTGCGGGTTTGATTCCCACTAGAGGAATGAATTTATTACTTATCCCTCGCTCTAGTAATAAGACAACACGCGGCGTTGAATTCCGCTACTTAACACGCAATGTCTCGTAAATTGGGCGGTGTGAGGAGAACGGAGTGATTTAACAGTATGTTCCTTCTGCCTACCCGGATGTATGCGAAACACAACGTGAAGCTCGAAAAAAAGTAGAGGTTATTTAATATTGCGGCGTTGAGTTCTGCCACTCAACACGCAATGCCTCCAGAATTCGGCAGAAAGTGGGGAACGGAGTATCTTAACACTACGTTCCCTTTGCCTACCCTACTGTGTGCGGGATACAGCGTGAAGCTCATTTAATTAGATTTAATTTAATTTGATATTTAATATTTATTTTTTTATCTAATACCAATTACCAATTTCTATTTAACAGACAGCAGCGCACGCGAATAAAACTTATTTATTTTTAGGCCATTTTCTGTACATTGTATAGTTTAATGACATTTTTATGAATAATAAATTATAGTTTAAATAAAATTATGGCCTATGTCGCTTCCTGATTATATAGCCTTATAATGTTACAAAATTTTGTCATCAGCCCAGTAATTACTTTTCATTACAAGAAAAGATGGACTTCTCCAATTTAATTTGATAATCTACAAAATATTTTAATTGAGTAGTCTTCTTTATTTTATTTTATTATTTCCGTTTGAAGATGAAGGTTCACTAGAACCTAGTTAATATAATCCGTTCTACCAGAGTCTACCAGAACTAAAATAAAATAATTTAAAAAACATCATCCCTAGTGAAGATTGAATCCACAACCACCGCCTTTACAATCAGGTTCTGCTCCAATGCGCTATGCTTGCATTTAATGAGAAAGGCTAGCATTACAGTTATAAAAATGTATGAAAAATACAGTGACTTAACTCTAATCTCTGTCTTTATATCCTCTTCAAGCTGACACTGTTAACTTAATTAGAAAACGTATATAAATTTTAACGTACCGGGATTTGTGGAATAACACTATAAAAATATAAAAAAAATATAATATCAAATATCTTAAATCTTAAGTCAGCCTTTCGATTACACTATAACAAATAATATAAAGGATCCTTTTATTTCCGGTGAAGTACGACTTTACATTAATATGCGATACTGTGCGTAGCTTGTGTTAGTTTAAAAATAAACCGCATCCGCTACTAAAAAATAAAAAAAATATAGCAAAATAAATCAAAAACACTAGTATAGCCAGAGGGGACCAAATGTTAATACACTTCGTTCCCCAATTTCCGCCGAATTTTTCGAGACATTGCGTGTTGAGTAGTGGAACTCAACGCCGGGATTTTGTCTTGGTGCCAGAGCGAAGAAATGAAAGTATTGATAAATGATAATTATTTTTATCGAATGGGGATCGAACCCACAACCATCGCGTTACAGTCACACTCTTGCGCTCCTGCGCTACGACGGCCTCGTATAGCAAAATATTATTCAGTATTAATAGATATCTTTTTCCTTATTAACCTAGGTTCAATTAAAATTTACGTTTAACGTATTTTAGTCTGGGAAAACGAGTAAGGTGGTAAAAATTCTATGAACTTATTATCTTACAAAAATCTATATATTTTGTAATTATTTAGATATTTCTTATATTTCATTTGCACACAATAACCACGTGTACATGTGTACATTTAATATTATTATACTGGGGGGCCGTCGGGGGGAGGAGTAAGACAGACTGTAAGCGTGACTGTTGTGGGTACAATTCCAATTAGCGGTAATTATTTTAACTTCGTCACAATTTAACAAGACAAAAAAGAATAAAAAAACCTAAAATTTATATGAATCTTAAAATAGTAATATTAATATGAGAATGGGTGGAAGTGTCAGCGCTCCTTTTACGGGAATAGTATATAGGGTAAAATATTTTAAACCCAAACCTAAAGAAATTAATCAAGATACCTCAACAGTTTGGACGTAGGATTTTTTTTTCATTTCACGATATTTATCCGTACCTGTATTTCGTGTGACGCAGTTACGCCTAGATATCAATAACGTAAACACATACTACTACAAAAATACTACTAAAGGCTAATCAACTTTGAACTTTGCCGCCAACGACTCGATTACGGAATGAGGCGTATCCGGAGGTTTCCCTTCAATAGTTTTATGTGTGCGTGCGTCGTTCTTGGCAAATGGCGTTTTATATTACAACAATAATTTTATCATCTATTTTGTTTAAAAAAATGACTTACATTTTTTGGGAAAAAAATAATTAATAGACTTTTATAGAGTAGTTAAAACTGTAACTTCACTTAAGGTGGTGCTGACAATTCCACCTTGTTATATTTAATCTATATTTGAATGCATTGAGCCCTTTGACATGTGCCTAGCTTGCAATAGGAATAGACAGCAAATATTATTACTAAATATTAAGACACTTTTTTCCTCACTCTCCGCACAATTTTGTAGAAATTATGTGTGAGTGACGGAACTAAACGCCACCTCTTTATTCTTTAACCAAGATAATAAAAATAATTTATTTCCTCAAGTGGAAATCAAATTCATAGTCGTCGCGCTTAAAATCGGACGCTGTGCCGCTGCGGTTATTATAGATTTATATTATACGTTTCAATACTATGAGGCCAGTGGTAAGTCTGCTTGATAAAACTATTATAAAAGTGTATGTTATTAGGGTAATAAGTAGTCAGCAGCTTCAAGTTTTTTTACTTTACCATATTTATCTATAGTGAGGCCGGTCGTGGCGCAGTGGCACGAGGTGTGACTGTAAAAACCGACTGGTTGGGGTTCGATCCCCACTCGAGGAGATGAAATATTTAATTAAATTTATATTTCCATTTCTTCGCTCTGGTGTCGAGGCTAAGCGCGGCGTTGAGTTCTGATACTAAACACGCAGTGCCTCCAGAGCTCGGCAGAAAGTGGGGAACGGACACTCCGTTCCTTAAGACTAGGTTCCCTCTGCCTACCCTGCTGTGTGCAGGATACATCGTGAAGCTGATTTATTTCATTTTATTTTATAGCTAAATAATACAAAATCTTTACGTAGCCCCGTGGCTGTCATTTTGTACGAATCGACGCATCTGTGTCGCGTCATTTGGGTATTCTCACAAGGTGATGATTAAAAGTTACGATATCTCCAAGATTTTTTATTGTAGTTGTATATTTTTGATGAAATCATTATGAATCAAGCTAGTATGAAAAAATAAATTAGCTAGTTTTTGCTGATAATGTTTTATTAATTCTTATTTGAAGTCTGAATGTGCGATGTTTTTTCTTTGTTGCACAAAAGTAAAAACAGAAATAAACATAAATTTATATAAATATATATTACTTAACATAAAATAAATAATCGTTTATAATACGCAACACAAAAAGCAAAATTCTATCGTCTTTTTGAGCGTGTATTCGTCAATACACGCTCAAAAAGGAACCTGAGACACGTCTTTTAAATGTCCAATAAAATTGAGGCCAGTGTGATTTTTGTCCTTATTGCTATCTTTTATCAATACTTTGTGTAAGATAAATAAAGATAGAAACTGTATTCCGTTCTTGATGTTAAATATATCTAAGCGTCGATGATACGACGGTGGACTCCAGGAGCCGTATTTTCGATAGAGCGCTCCAAAAGAAGAGAAGAAGAGAACGCCCCACAGATAATTGGATAAAATGTTGCTTATGTTTTATCCTAATGTATATTCTATAGTATAGCAAAAGTGAAGATTCATCTAAATTCGTTACATATTTTTTTTTATGAAAGTGAAACAAACATCCAATCTCATAAACTTCCACATTGATAACAAGAAAAAAGATAAACTAAAGAGGACAAAATAATATTCCGCTCTTTGGGTACATAACGTAGCCGTTGTATGTGTAGAAGACATATTGATGCCGGAAGCGATACAACGGTACTTAACATATTAGGTATGTAGATACCACAAAATGTATAAATAGTCTTTATAATATTATTTATATTCATTCCGTTTCGCAGTCTACCCCGCATACAGTAGGGTAGACAGAGGGAACCTAGTGCTAAGATACTCCGTTCCGTCCGAATTCTGGTGGCATTGCGTGTTCAGTGGCGGAACTGAACGCCGCGCTTTTTTTGACACAAGAGCGACGAAATAAAAATATTAAATATTTCATTTTCTCGAATGGGGATCGAACCCACAAGCAGTCGAGTTTACAGTCACCTTATTTAGGCATATTACATTATATTTTGAGGCCAGCCGTGGCGCAAAGAGAAGAGAAAAGAGAGAGGCACAAAGTGTGACTGTAAAATCAACTGGTTGTGGGTTCGATCCCCACTCGAGGAAATGGAATATTTATTTATATTTCATTTCTTCGGTCGTCGGCCGCCACTCAACACGCAATGCCTCCAGAACTCTGCGAAAAGTGGGGAACGGAGTGTGTTACACGCAGGTATGTTACACTAGGTTCCGCCTACCCTGCTGTGTGTGGGATACAGCGTAAAGGTAAAAAAACAATATATTTTAAGCTTAAAAGGAAGGCTACCGTTAACTATCACTTTTTAGAGCATAAATTACAAATGAGCTATTTACATAACAAATTAATAAACAATATTTATAATATTTGTGATTCAAAACCCGAAATTTGTGTGTGCACAGCTGTTCAATCAGAGTTTTCTGACATGAAAGATAGCGAAATATATTTAAAAATAATACCTATATACAAATTTTAATTAAAAAAGGTCAGCTTTTGAATTCGACACCTCAGGCCCCTTAAATTGTTAGAAAGTAAAATATGTTTGTGCTAACTTAATTTTTATATAATTTAACGTTTAGTTAATCAGTTTTCATACTTGATTTAGGCAAATAGTTATTACTCTTAAACATAGATTTTTAATAAATTTATTGAAATCAACTTCACACTGCATTCTGCAAACACCAGAGTAGGCAGAGGGATTCTAATTTTAAGACACTTTGTTCCCCACTTTCCGAATTTTGAAGGCATTGCGTGTTAAGTGGCGGAACTCACTCAATGCCGCGCTTTGCCTGGACACCAGAGCGAAGATATGGGAATATACATTTAAATAACTATTTCATTTCCTCAAGTGGGGATCGAACCCACAACCAGTCTCGTTTACTGTCACACTTGGTACCCGTGCGCCACCACTGGAGTAAGATAAATCTATCTTAAGAATTAATTATGTTTACATTAATATGAGATGACTTATAGTGAAATTTATGCGCTTAGTCTATTTCACTCTTTCAAATCAAATGAAAAATGGAAATATTTGTAATTTTCCAAGGAATTTTATTAAGAACTCTCTAAGGCCTCGATTTATTTCCAAAAAAAATGAGAAGAAATATAATATAATACAACACTTTCCACCCTGTACATAAATTAGTTAATAAATATGAGAGAGTACATTGAAGTGATTATAACTATTAATAAATATATTTTTACTATTATAGAACAAAACCACAAGTTAGCTTTAACTTATTTAGGATCAATGCAAGCAGTCGTGGCCGAGTGGTTAAGGCGTCTGACTCGAAATCAGATTCCCTATGGGAGCGTAGGTTCGAATCCTACCGGCTGCGGTAAAGTTTTGCAGAATTCGGTTTGACAAATATTTTTATTAACTATTTTTTTCTCTAAATATTTAGATGTACAAAAGTCTATAAAAAACCATAGCAAGTACATGTACCACTTCGGGTTATTGCTCATATCAAGAACTACTTAACCCTAGAAATAGATTTGTAACTGGATCTCCTGTTGATAATGATATCAATCTTTCTAACATGTGAAGTTAGAGATCACACAATTGATTGACATTATTGATCAATATCTCTCAGCTGATCTCAGCATTATTGTTTTCGACTTATTAAAGACATTTAAATGGTTCACAATTGAGGCCAGCCGTGGCGCAGAGACACAAAGTGTGACTGTAAACTGGTTGAGGGTTCAATCCCCACTCGAGAAAATGAAATATTTATTTATATATATACATATATAGTTCCATTTCCTCGCTCTGGTGTCGAAACAAAGTGCGGCGTTGGATTCCGCACGTAATGCCTCCAAAATTCGAAGGAAAGTGGGGAACTGAACTGTGGGGTCCAGAACAGTATCAATTCTTCATTTAAATCTCCAATTATTTTTTTAGCGTCACGCTGTATAGCGCATATAGCAGAGTAGATATGGGGAACCTAGTGTTAAAACTTTCCGTCTAATTTTCCAAACATTGTATGTTATGTGGCGAAACTCAACGCTCAACGCATTGTTTTGTTATTGAGCGAAAAAATTAAAATTCCCCCGAGTTGGAATCGAACTCTCTACTGTCGCTTTTCGATCAGACGACGGTTTCATATTATAGTATTTTACTCCATCTTAACCTTCAATTATGGAATAAAAAGCCTTAATATATTATTATAGTTGACAAATAGCGTGTTTCTTAACACATTGTTTTTTATTTCGCAAATTGCAATTGTCATGTCAAAGTTATTATAATTATAGCATTCACGTTTTCTGCATCATTTTATGTAACTCAAGAAAATATATACATAAATTTTGTTCTTGCACTAAGTGCGGAACTAAGCGCCGTAATTTGTCTAACTATACAATTTTCCCAGTAAAGGAACAAAGTTACAACTCAAACAGCCTCCTACTGTACCACAGTTTATTTCAGCATATTTTTTGCAAATTATTTTAATATGTTTACTAAGAGTTGCCGCATGCATCTATGCGAGGACTACTATACTCGTAAGAAGTCTAAGTTCTAAGTCTCTTACATTCTCTTTCAAATTGTCAATGAAACAATATCAGAAGAGACTATTTATATTTATTATATTATATTATTATTTGAAATAGATAATAAACATTTCTATATTACGTAATTTCAGGTCCAGGATCGAACAAGCCGGCCTCAATACCTCGCAATCAGCTGAAATACTTATATTTCGTGGTGCAAGGGAAAGGGCAAACGCGACATAAATACAATTATTGGAACGCCAAGGATATCGCCACAGATCCCAGGATTGATTTTCGTAGGTAAAATAAAATTTGTTTAGGTAGTTTTAATCTTAAGACTTCCACTATTCTGGTTTTTGTTAGATATTATTTATCCCGCACATAGCAGGTTACGCAGAGGAAATGTGAGAACCCAGTGTTAAGACTGCGTTCGTCATTTCAACGTATAACGACTCTAAAAATGTCAATAAATGAAGATAAATATTTTAAAAAGAAAAGAAAGCAGAAACCGTATTTTCTTATTATACTTTTGAGTTATACTATGTAATAAGTTCTCCACGCGATGTCTCCAGAATTCGGCGAAAGGTGAAGAGTGCAATGTCTTAACGCTAGGCTCTCTCTGTCTATCCTGCTACATACGTAGCAGAAGCTGAGTAGAGATAAGATACTCCGCTACCCACTTTCCCCCGTGTTCTGGCGGCATTGCATGTTGAGTGACGGAAGTCAACGCCGCGCCGTACTTTGTTATCAGAGCGAGGAAACGGAAACATGAAATAGAACCCCAAACTCGTACGCTTACTCTTTGCGACTCGACTACCTGTAATATATTTAATTTCTTGACAAAAACAGCCAATATTCTATTGAAATTAAACTATTGACTATTTCATATAACTTGACGTTTTAAAGTGATTTTAAAGGTCTAATTGGATAAAGAACAATGATTTAGATATCAATAAGTAATTAATTCTAAGTAACCAACTTATTTACTTTTAAACATTTTTTTAAAAGTGTTATTCCACACTTAGGAAAGATACTTACAACATAATAAGTTGTAAAAAGCGTATAAAAATTTCGACGTAGCTTGATGAGAACGTATAGCTTAGTGGTCAGAGCGCCTGGTCGGTTTCCAGAAGGCGCGGGTTCGAGTCCCGGTACGTTCAAATTTTTATACGTTTTCTAAATAAGTATTTAACTTATTTACTATTCTTTACAGGAAAACAATAATTGTGGCTATAGGATACCTGGACAGCACCAACTTCCCGATAGCCGCCATGTTCGCTAACGAGTACGAAGCGAGGGACTACAATGTTATATTACTGGACAATCAGCGTTTTGCCACCGTTCATTATCATTTGTAAGATGTTTCTAATTCTTTTTTTATTAGTATTTAATTAAGAAGACTATAATATTTGTACATATGTTCATAATATCTGTATAAATAATATAATAATCTTTGTTCTACAGCTTCACTCTGTATTCCGCACACAGCAGGGTAGGCAGAGGGAACCTAGTGTTAAGACACTCAGTTCCCCACTTTCTGCCGAATTCTGGAAGCATTGCGTGTTAAGTGGCAGAACTCAACGCCGCAAATATACTATTCTTACAAACACTACAATAACTACATAGTGTAAATTCCTCAATGTAGTAAAGGAATGCGGTTACGGGAAACTAACATTTTTTTGCTATTAATATTTGTTTTTATGTATACCGCCGCTGGGACCGCAGGGACGCGATTCTCACTCGGGGAACTAAATTATTAGGTGCTTACATATAAAATTGGCTAAGGGGAAACAAAAAGTCGAATGTTTTTTAGTATATTTATTTAATTAAAGTATGGCCCATTGTTATGTACGTACTTTTGCCATCTCATAGGTAGTTAATTGATCCCTTTACTAAAAATACCATGTGGACGGGAATCAATAAACTCTTTGAAGGCGGTTTGGACTGCCCCATTGGAGTTGTTTTTTTTTCTTGCAAGAAGTTATCCAAATTTGGAAAAAAAATAGTAATCTTTGGAAGCAAGGTCCGAGGAGTACGGTGGATATCTTAGGCATACCAATTGAATCTCTTCTAATTTGGTAGCCATCTGCTGTGTGTGGTTTAGCGTTGTAGTGAAGCAGCAGCCTCGGTTGTTTAGCAGCTAGCTTTTTGATAATGGTTGTCAATTGCTGACAATAGACGTCTGATATTATCGTCATGCCAGATTTGGAAAAACTGTGATGAATGACGCCAGCTCTAGTCCACCAAACGCTTACAAGTAACTTTTTATGGGTCAATATTCGCTTGGGGCAGGATTTGGCTGGCAGGGTCCAGCCATTGCAATTAGTGCCTCTGGTTATTGTAGCAAATCCACTTTTCATCACAGGTAGTGATTCGATTTAAAACCCCTCCATCATTGTGCTGGCTAAGTAAAATATCATTGTCAACTTGGGTCTCCGGCCGTCCAGGGGGCTTGTTCTGCACGTCGAAATTTCCAAAAACGTTGGAACAAGAAATGTACTGTTTTCTTTTGCGACCGCTATACACATCATTAACCCACTGGGCTGTTTCCACAACACTGGTGCCACAGTGGAACTATTAAATAACGCAATATTTTAGTTTTAGTTTTCCATTTTGTAAACTGAGTGACACAAACACAAATAGATGTCTAAACAGCTATATAGCTAGCACGACAAAACGCCAATTTTATATGGAAGGACCTAACATTTAATATTTTCATTTCCTTGCTTTTGTAACCATTCAAAGTGTTCCTTTGAAGTCCGTCAATCAACGCGCAATGCCTTCAGATTTCTGTGGACATGGGAAAAGGAAGTGTCTTGATGGGAACGGAGTATCTTAACAGTAGATTCTCAGGATTCTTTTGCCTAGCCTGCTATGTGCGGGATACAGCGTGAAAATAAAAAATGTATTCAATACTATGTAAAAGTAACTTAATACCTACCTAGTATATGCAGAGGGGTCCTTTTGTTGAATAATATAATACTTCTCTATTTCCCGTTCATACACAGATAATAGTTTTTAACATAAAAGCAGTAAAATACTTGGAAATGCAATATATTCTACTCCAATATAATTTTTATTAATCATTAATTTATGACAAAAGAAAAATTATAAACTTGTTATTTTCATGTACTAATACAGTTAAAATCCAAATTAATTATAGTACCAGTATATCTGTTAACCTTCCGATATTTTTAATTTTCAGAGCAACTCGGCTAATGCGACCAGTGGGCAAACACGTAGCAGAGATATTAGTACAGCTAACACACTTAGGTCTAGATCCTTCTAGAACTGAGTTAATAGGGTTCAGCTTAGGCGGACAAACTGTCAGTTATATCGCTCGAAACTATCAAATGATGACCGGAACTAATATATCCAGAATTACCGCTTTAGAACCTTCGGGGCCATGTTTCAGAAGACTATCGAAACAAGATAGACTCGATTCTTCGAATGCGGATTTCGTTCAGGTTATTCACACTAATATCGATGGTTTTGGTATGGCAACACCGATGGGACATGTCGATTTTTATGTAAATGGCGGTGAATACCAACCTTCCGACATTAATTTCTACCCTTGCACAACAACTTGTAGCCATTTTAGAATTTTAACGCTTTGGTTGTCAGCAATGAAGAATCCAAATAAATTTATTGGTATCAAATGTAATAGTGTACAAGAAGCAAGAGACGCGAATTGTTATGACAATTCGCCTTTAATAACTAATATTATGGGTTCTAATGTAGATACTAAGAATCGTGGTATATTTTATATTTCAACAGATAAAATGTTTCCATATTACTTAGGGACGAAAGGGTTGAAAAAGGAATATGAATCATGGATTAGAATTAGTGATATTAATAGTAGTAATAAGACCGAGATATACGCTAAGTAATAAATAAGTAATAGTAATTAAATTGTGTTTTATTATCGACTTTCTTTATTACATACACATATATTTACACACATTTATTTAATAATAAATAATATACACATATGTTTATTTAATAATAAATGTAAATTCCCACCATTTAAATTAATAACTTAAAAGCTCTAAACGCTCATAAAACATTAGATTGCAACAAAAGAAAAGCTGAAAGTAAAAAAAAAAAAAAAAATCAGCTTCACGCTGTATCCCGCACACAGCATGGTAGGCAGAGGGAACCTAGAGTTAAGACACTCCCGTTCCCCACTTTCTGCCGAATTCTGGAGGCGTTGCGTGTTGAGTGGCAGAACTCAACGCCACGCTTAACCTCAACACCAGAGCGAAGAAATGGAAATATAAATTTAAGTAAATATTTCATCTCCTCGAGTGGGAATCGAACTCACAACCAGTCGGTTTTACAGTCACACCTCGTGCCACTGCGCCACGACCGGCCTCAAAAGCTGAAAGTGATTATTTGATTATTGTTAATCACAAAATATTTGAATATTATATTTTCCAGACAGACTATTTGGCAATTCACAAACTCAGATAGTATTGTGTGATAGACAGCTTTTTAGTTGAACTTAAAAAATTATACCATCAACTAAAAATTTAATTGAAGTGCGACAATTTTCAAACATCAAGTTGGAATGGCTTTTGCGAATGAATATAATATTCACCTTATTTAGAGACAAAATTAATTTTAACTTGAGATCAATTAAAACCCGAGGCTCTATAAATATAATCGTGAAAGGACATACTCTGGGAAATTACAATCTGGTGATGATATTCTTACATCAAAAAAAGTGCCCCGTAGCTAGCTGGAGTCAGGATTTCAATTTCATAAACAGTCTAATAGGTGCGCAATTGCGTAGATTAAGTTTGTAAGACATAAACATAATAAAATTTTTAATTTAGCAAGATGGGACGATAATTACAAAATATACACACTACGCAAAACGAGTAATTAATTATAGCAGAATTTTGAATCCCACTCTCTTTATAAAATTTTATACCTTAATTCATGATTGGTCACTTGCACTGTTTGTTAAAAACTGTTATACTTAATGAAGAATACGTTAATAATAAGAATTTTGTGGCATTCCATGGCTCTAGAAGAGCCAAAGACTTTCGTGATGAACACGTATGAAAAAAAGCACAACATCTTTGATGAATGTTAACGTTTCGTCATTCAGATAAATATTTTCCTTTACAAGTTTCCTTGTAAAGAAAAATATTTATCTGAGAAACAAAAAATATGTGGTTTAGGTGGAATTCACTTTTATTGTTGGCATTAATGCCAGGGTATGCCTTCTTGCTCAACCTACTCCACTTTGCGCGGTCTTTAACATCCTCGGTATAACTACCGAGGATGTTAAAGACCGCGCAAAGTGGAGTTAGTCCATTAGCTTTCATGTGCTGCGCCACGAAATCCAACCAGCGCTTCCTTGGGCGTCCGGTCAACACTCCAGAGACAGACATAGCAAGACATTTCTATCCGACATTCTAACTACGACGCTCTTGGAGCTTATCCGCTACCTCACGGACCTTAAAAATTCGAATGAATGTGTTGCGTATGTGGCCAAACCGCCTTATGCCGAACATCCACCACAGCAACTTCATTTCTATCACGTACAACTCTTGATTATGCCGAAATAGTGCTGACGATGATCTTGTATATCGTCAGCCACTAGAGCTTGGGCGGCATTCTGCGATCGCATACCATACCACTGACATAGCGCCATTTAACCCAGGCAGCGCTTACCCGGGCTTGAACTCGTGGTCCAAAGTACCTGCACTTCTCTGACTTAACAGCTGAATCTGGACCTATATGGATAGTGCTCGTGTCCGGGCTCCCATGTACATAAGTGAGAGTCGTTTTCAGCTCCGAATAGGTAATATTTCTTGTCTTAAAATATACTTGAAGATAATATCTCGTTTTAGATGGCTTGCGTAACACTATTGAAGCTAGTCTACAAACAAAGAAAATATCTACTAACGCCTGACATTTAAATAAGAGCAATAATATATAATATTTTATAGGCATTGAGTCTAAATACCGGCTGTCATCAACTTTGATTGTTATTCTTACGTTACATGCATTATAAGTAAATGTTCCTAATAGAATCTATTTATTAAAAAATTATAAGAATATGATAAAAAATACTAGTTTCAGATTTTTAGATGCCAAATTTTGCCGTTCTAGGTCTTCTAGAACTCGGTTAGAATTAAAGTCTATAGGTCAGTCAATCCCTGATAAATTTTGACATCATTATCTAAATAACCGTTTGAGCCGTATTTATGAAATTTGATGTACGTAGGTTAATTTGATATAGGTAAGGGTTATAAATATTTGAGCCTAATTTGACAGGCTTAGGTGGAATAGTTTTTGAGTTATATAGGGGTAAAAAGTGGCTTCAAAGGGTTCGTGAAAAATTACACACGGTGCTGCTCACCAGTTCTGTTTGACTGAACTTGGCAATGCGCTACCGCGCGTAATAATATAAGCATATCTTTTCTTATTTATTAAGAAATGTGTTGTAACTCTGGAATGACACTTTAAATATTTTAAAAATACCTTTTCTTTTTATTGCACCAAACATTATCTAATTTAAAAATGATTATTTAATATGAACATAAGATAATGTATAATATATTTTTTTATATGGCAGCACCAAAATATGCTTATACCAAAAAGCTAGTATCCATGTTAGCCTGTCGTAAAAAAATACCAAAATGTCGCAATGACGTAAAGGCTGACAAGTGCAAAAAACCTTGACGGCCTGTCGAATGTCGATCTTTCCTCAATCTTTCAAAATGGTGCTTCGTTCTCGCGGGTTTCTTGGTATATTAAATCAATTAATGTTAAAATGAATATAAATTGACATTTGTAAATTGTGGAATAATTTGAACTGTACTCAAAATTTTATAGTGTAGTGCGACATTTATTTATATGAGGCAGAGAAAAATTTTGTGTGTTATACTTTAAAGCAGTTTTCGTATGTGATGTTTTAAATCTGATTGTTATTTAAAGCGTCTTACGTAAGTATAAAGCATTTTTTTGTTATTAAACATAGTTGTTTCCGAGTGCCGACGCCAAGATTGTCGCATTCCACTCAGTAATATTTTATCGATATACGCATGTGACACCCATTTTTTATTTTTTCTATTCTTAGTGATTATTAAATGGTAATTATCGATAATTGATGTTGATGAAGTAAGAACAAACTAGTTTTGGTCAAGGTTGTAATTTGCATCTCGCATTTACATTTTACAAAATATTTAACATATTATTTTCTTTTAATGCTTGTCATTGAAAGTTAAAATTTTTACGCTAAATTTATGGATGGTAATTGAATAATTTGTATTGTGCTTACATATTTGCATACTTTAAATGGTAAGTATATTTTTTTATACATTATATATATTACTAGTGAGATATTTTAAACTTAAGTAAAAAAATCTTATTTTATACATTGTTCCTGTATAAAGCTAATACTCTAAAATAAAAGAAGCCCTTCATCTGTTGACACAATAGATTGCAGGTAATAAATTCTAAATGTGAAATACTTTGTAGATATAATATTATTATAGAATTTTTTTTATTTTTGTTGTAGTAAAAATAAAGAAAACATTTAAAGATAAATTTTATGGTTTTTAATTACATAAGAAATTAATGTTGTAGCTTATGAGGGCCAAAACAAATATCTTAAAATAAAAATCTACATAATGTAATTTTACTTATTTTTTTATATAAAAATATAAAAAAATCATAAATAGAGCTGCAGTAGAGTGTCTAACTGTATATGATGGATTGACTCCCACTTTAGGTAGTGTTTTTTTCAAGGCAAAGGCTGTGCCAAGTTCCATGCTTTAATATGCAAATGTCCTGAAAATCGGACAGTATGTGAGGAACAACCCTTCACTAACTCTTCTTTATGCAGAATACAGGTTAATACAAAAAATATTTAATATACTATATTTATATCTTTATTATACTAAGCTATTGTAACAATATTCTTAAAAACTGACTGACATGGGCCTAATACAAAATATTTACCTGCCAATATATTACTACAAAGAATGATGTCATGGTGACATCATACTGCGTGAATCTGTAAGTGGAAATCTTATAAGTATACAAACAAAGCTAAGACTCCTGAATATTCATAGTTTGTTGCTATTTTTTCTTTTCTTTTTTTTAAAGTAAATATCTATTATGAAGTTATAGTTATTCTTTCATATTTTAAGAAATATGAGAGTATGGAATTGATAATATTAAATGTTTCATTAACCACAATAGGGAATACCCACAAATGTTGCATTGTAGCATTGTTGTTTTATACATATGCCCCTGTGCCACAATGGCCTTTCTCATATTTTCTTTATCTTGCATAAAGTGAGTAGGCAAAGAAAATCTTGTATTAAAATATTGTACATTGAGTGATAAACTTTGTATTAGCAGAACGGGAAAACACAGGAATAATAATTGAATCAACAACCATCACAGTTACTGTCAGATCCTGTTCCACTGCACCACATAGGATGTATTTGATAATTATATTTGCACCGCATTTTGTTCCACTGCTTAATACACAATGTCATAAAATTAAGTTAATAGAAAAGAATTAAGTATTAGTTAGTTTTAGTTAACACTAGTTTTTCCCCAATATCATACAGTATTTGGAAGAAGAGTTAACTCATAAAGTAAATAGAAATAAATGTATTAAATTATTGTGGTTAAAAAAAACAATGTATCATTTTATAGAGTGCAGTACACTCATATTAAAGTGTTTAAATGTTTTACTATATGGCTTATTTAGGTCATAAAAATTGTATAAGTCATCTTTATATTCTTTTATATGGCAAATCTAAATTACATATTCTTTCTTTCTGGTGGACATAATTAATTTATTTGTTTTTTTATACTTTTCCGTTAATACTGTTCATAGTTTTTGTTGCCTTTTTTATCCCTGATATTAGTTATCTGCTCTCGGCTTCACCTTTTAAATTTACATAATTATTATAATCTGAATTATTTTCGTGTTCTTATACCAATAATTTATTAAATTAATAAATAATAATTTATTTCCCCGGGTGAGGATGAACCCCAAAGTATATATATAGACATTGTGATAAATTAAAAATTATTTTTTCTTTTTTTTTTAATTATAGTGAAAATATTATTCCGGACACCGAAAAAATACGTCTGGCTAAAGAGCAGCTCTTTATTTTTATATTAGGAGGTGTCTCATCTTATACCAATAATTTATTAAATTAATAAATAATAATTTATTTCCCCGGGTGAGGATGAACCCCAAAGTATATAT
>JAATLQ010029948.1:0-58128 GCA_013421005.1 Heliconius erato x Heliconius himera | reverse complement strand
TATTTTTATATTAGGAGGTGTCTCATCGCGATGTCCTCCTTCACTAGAATGGCCCCTTTTTGTTTTAATGTCATCTTATCAACATAATTGTAATGACATGCCTTAAATGTTTTATACCTCAAATGAGTATGTATATTACAGACATAAAGATTAACCTATTTGACCAGCTATCTAAATAATTTTGCTTTACTTTGTAATTTTAGCTTTTATTACATACACAAAATGTTATAAAAATATATACAATGTATAATAAAGATAGTAATTTTAAGAAATGTCATTAGTAATTGTCATCTTGCCAACTATAAAAAAATTCCTTGAGATTCTTTGTATATAACATTGATCTTAGTAGATATATGCGTAGGAATAGTCTGGTGACCAACCCGGGATTTTCACTAATAAAAAAATTAACCAGAAATTGAAACCTTTACACAAAATGATCAGTCCAACCTAAAGTTCCCCAATGGGTTCCCCATAAATATTTCTAGGTACGCCCGTGATAGTAACTACAGTTTTAAGATACATAGTACTATTTCTAACTGGTAAATATAAATACACATACAAAACGTATATTATAATATACTACTTTATCTTTTCGATAGGGAAAATCTACAACATAAATCTTTTTGACATGCGTGGAATTCAAATTTACAAGCATCTTGTTTTATAAATATCTCGACAATATTACTATTTACAGAATTATATAATACTTCCTTTATTAACTGCGTAACTGACAAGCAGCACACAGCTAAAAGTATTCAGCGTACCAAATCTGAAAACTGAAAATCTGAAAAGTAAAAAAAAAAACAATGAAAAGTGAAGAGCAGCATTGAAAAGTGATTATAAAAATTTCAACGGGAACGGGAATAAACGGAATTTTACATTTCATAGTCCCATACAAACGAAGTTGCGAGCTGCTAGAAATCATAGTATGTGATACGAGTACTAGCAAAAATCAACGACAACGGACTACTAATTGTCGCGTAACACGCAATAGCTAAAGTTATAGTGGACTGGGCCTTTTGTCATACAAGAACTCGTTCTTTCATAATTTTTTTTAACATATTTTCATTAGATCGACTTGTAAATATGAACTATATGTTCAAAATCTAAGTACTTAGCTCACTTACGTATAAAGCATTGTTTAGTTTATATTTTTTGAGCTTCACGCTGTATCCCGCACACACCAGGTTAGGCAGAAAGAACCTTGTGTTAAGACACTTTCCACCGAAGGTATACGGTACTTTCCACCGAATACTGGAGGCATTGCGTGTTGAGTGGCGGAACTCAACGCCGCGCTTTGCCTCCACACCAGTTGGAAGAAATGGAAATATAAATTTAAATAAATATTTCATCTCCTCGAGTGGGGGGATCGAATCCACACAGACGCGTTTACAGTCACAGTTTGTGCCTCTGCGCTACGACCTGCCTCTTTATTTTTTTGTTTGTTTTTAAACTATATTTTTTAGTATAAAATCGATATTTCTAAACAAAAATGTTAAGTATAAATAAAAATGACAACTAATATTTCTACCGTCAATGTTCAATTATATGTTCTGGTAAAAAAGCAAAGTGGCGCGGTTGTTGAGCTCCGACACTCAACAAGCGATGTCTTCAAAACTGAGCGGAAAGTGAGCAACAGAATGTGTAAGCATTAGGTTCCCTCTGTCTACCCTGCTATATGCGAAATACTCCACTTACCGTTTACATTTCGAGGCATTGTGAGTTAAGGACGGAATTCAACGACGCGGTTTGTCTTGTTACCAGAACGAAAAAACGAAAATAATTAATTCCCCTAAATGAAAATCGAACGCACAACTATCGCGCTTTTAGTCAAACGCTGTGGCGCCACGACGACCTATTTTTATTTATTAACAAAGTAATGCCTTTAAAAAATCTTCATATATTTGAATAATATGTTATTACGAGCTATGAAAATTTATTCATATAAATTCCTTACAATTACGTTTAACCGTGGCTGGTTAAATTTTTGAACGTGAAACCCGGATTTCCGCAATTTTAATGCTTCACACGGCAATAGCAATGGTTTTATTTAATAACGCTACTATTGTATTTTTAAAAGTCTGTATTGTTCTGTTTCTTCTGTTATGGCTCTTAGGCGTGACAGCTTATTTGGCCAATGTCATGTAGAATGGAGAAGACACGATGAAATTTGATCACTTGAGGCCAGTCGCGGCGCAGCGGCACGAGGTGTGACTGTAAAACCGACTGGTTGTGGGTTCGATCTCCACTCGAGGAGATGAAATATTTACTTAAATTTATATTTCCATTTGTTCGCTCTGGTGTCGAGGTTATTATGCCAGAATTCGGCAAAAAGGGGGGACGGAGTGTCTTAACACTAGGTTCTTTCTGCCTACCCTGCTGTGGGTGGTATACAGCGTGAAGCTGATTTTTAAATCAAGTACGAGTCGGACTTGCCCACCGAGAGTACCGTATCAATTTCAGAATTGTAGGTGTTGTACCTACAATTTATACTCTTTTACTCGGGAACTGCAAATTATAAAGTTGACAAATTTAATTTTGCATTTCTTAGGTGTATGCACTAATTTTGTATGAAATTCATTACAATTATTAGTTTATATTAGTTTTTTAGCTGTAATAAATATAATTTTGGATTTCCTTTATTTTTACTGCAAGTTCTCACTTCTTGCCCAATTTCATAATGCAAGACTTGACCTAAAACTTGATTTTTTTTCCCTCCGATCAAAATCGCAACAAGCTAAGCCAAGAAACCATAGACCTGAATAGTTGATATATTCAGATATAATTTTAACTTGTTACTTACTTTTTATTATAAGTTTACTAATATCTTTCTTTCCTTAGTGCATGGATTGCAGAAAAATATAAATACCTAGTATGTATAAATATACGTTACTTTTCTTTAATTGGGAGTTGAACCGGTTACCATCACTACTAATAACATTCCAACGCAGTGCAATGGTGTCCACAATATTATCATTGAAACTGACATATCTATTAGATATGTTATCAACTTCCGTATAATATTATGATTCACTCTATTTAACTAATAGATAAATAAACTAGTAGCTTACATGATACCTTTTATGTATATTGCATTTAGGCAAAATAAGCACTGAGACAGTTTTCATATTAAAAAAGTCTTAGATCAATATAATAAATCTTTTTTTAATATCATTTTAAATAAGTGTGTAATTAATTAAAGTATATTTTTAAAGATATTAATTTGTTTTTGTACGTGTATACTTTTTTTTTGTCGTGTCGCCACTTCTACACCGGGTTTCCTGCATTTTGATAAATACAGAAACAAAAAAGTCATGGGCAACCAAAGTCTATGGTGTACGCTGTAGGTACCTAAAATAACTAGAAACAATAGCGATATTTTTTTTCATTCGCAGCTTCGACCAAGGCATTCTCTAGAAACCTCCAATCCTGGAGGGAGTGAGATATTTTTTTATTTCCTCGCTCTGGTCTTTATAGCTATAGTTAAGGCAAACCACGGCGTTGGATTCTACCACGCAAACCGAAATGTCCCTGAAACTATGCAAAAAGTGGAGAAAAGAATATCTCAACACCAGGTTCCTCATTTACGTGATACAAGTGAAACTATAAATAACCTATAAAGACACCTGTAAAATGTAACAAACAAACAAAACCACAATAGTTTCTTAATATACGTTTTCTGATAAAAAATATAAATCGTTTGATATTACGATTCTTATCATTACCATATCATTTCAGTTTTATATCGATTTCGATACATAAGCACGTGCTTAAAAGTGACAAAAAAGTGTAAAATTATATTATATGATATCTGCAATGTGTAGATATAGTTACAGTGCCAAGTTTCAAAGTAAAATATTGTTATAAGTTTTAGCTTCGGGTCGCAGGAAGTAGGGCAATAATGTAACGCCACCAAGGACAAAAGTAACCGCCCGACCCGTACGTCCAAACGCCGCTGCTCTAATTTAGTTTTATTTAACATTTTAAACAGTGTTTTCATAAATTGTTTTTTTTTTATATAAAATTCGCGCCTTGGATGGATTTGGAGGCGTGCGTTTAAATCCCACAATTTTTTAATATGTTTTTTAAATAAGATATAATTAAAAAAAACAGCTTCCACCTGATCTCGTAATCAGAATCTAAGCAAACCATCATCAAATTACCCTTGAAGTGCCCTATAAAAAAGGGAATCATCGAAATTGGTTGGCATAATATTGAGTTACATAAAAGTT
The DNA here is from genome assembly GCA_013421005.1 of Heliconius erato x Heliconius himera. Taxonomy (NCBI): domain Eukaryota; kingdom Metazoa; phylum Arthropoda; class Insecta; order Lepidoptera; family Nymphalidae; genus Heliconius; species Heliconius erato x Heliconius himera. Next base: position 53,896 of record JAATLQ010029948.1, on the reverse strand, counting down.
GTACATACATAAAGCAAATTTAAGACTTATGTGATTTTCTCATGGATAATATTGTCAGAAATAGACCAAATTACCAAAGATTATTATATTATAGACGAAATTAGGCGTCACACGGGAAACACCAGCTTTCAAATAAAAAAGGAATCATCGAAATCGATTCACCCAGTCGAAAGTTCTGAAATAACAAACAAAAAAAATACAGTGGAATTGATAACCTCCTCCTTACGGAAATCGGTTAAAAAAGTGTTATTGAATACTTAATAAATATTAGAAATCTTCAAAACAAGCATATTGAAGATTATTTGCAATATTGATTTTCTTGTCTTTTAATTATTATTTAATTTAAATTAGAATACATTCAAATTATTATAGCTTAAAAAAAATCTTCAGTGTTTAAACATCGCTTACAGCATCCTTTGTTAGACGTATTCAAACGACAGTCAATGTTAAAGTTCTGTTTTATGCCTCCCTATAACATACATATATAGTCAATGTAGAACTTCTCCATTATGTTACAGCTTTCACACATCTTTCCGCGCAGCAGGGTAGGCAGAGGAAACCTAATATTAGATATTGTGAAATGAATACGTGTTGAACTACGTAGCTCAGAACCGCAGTTTATTCACCAGGCCTGGGTAATGAAAATAATTTAATATATATTAGTAATTGCAGAGCGTGGGGTTGAGATCCGCCAATCAACAGGCAATGTCCAGAATTTGGCAGTTAGTAGGAAACACTTGCTTTCCTCCGCCACACCAGATTCTTTCCGCATACCCTGCTATGTGCGTGAAGCCAAAAAAATAAAAAAAAAACTCTTACAAGTGAGAATCGAACCCACAACCACTGCGTTTACAGTTAGACGCTGCACCACTACGCCATGACGTCCTCATATTACAGTCTAGCTGGCGAAAATCTCTTGTTTTATTTTCGCATACCTCCCGCAGGCAATATGGGCTTACAAATGTCCCTTTATATTTCGATAAGTGACTTTACCCCTTTTTTCCTTATTTTATGTCAAAGTAGATTCTTTGACACATTGCCTGCTGGGCGGAACTCAATATCGCGTTTGCTAAATCTAGTTTTTTTTTTTATCTATATTTGCTCGCGTTAATTTTCGCGTTTATTATTAAAACGTAAATAAAATAATGCAATTCAAATTAGTTAAGCAATTCAAGATCAACAACGTTTTAGTATCTTTTTTTATTTATTTTTTAGCTGCACGCAGAAATATATATAGCAGGGTAGGCAAAGGGAACCTAGTGTTAGCACATTCGCTCAATTTTCGAGACATTGCGTATTAATTTACGTAACTAAACACCGCGCTTTGTCTAGTAACCAGAAAGAAGACATAAGAGAAATTCATTGGCTGAAATCGTTCTCATTGAACCCAGAACCATCGCTAATAAATATTTAGGTGGATTTTTTTATAGTATAAGCTGACTAATAAAAATATTTAATATCTTATATAGTATTTACAGGCCCCTTATATAAGATTTTTTGTAAAAAAAATAAATTATGCTTATATATGTAATATACACTATTAATTTACTGATAACGTCCAATTAATATAATTCAATGCCAAACTAATTTTCTTATCAGTATTGAGAACTTCGATAATGCTAAGTAAAAAGGAAAACATTAGCGTAGTTGTTTTTATTATTTAAGGTCGTACCTTATGAGTTACTTTTGTATATACGTTATTGCCTAATTCATACATATATTAATTATTAAAGCGTTGAGTTCTACCACTCAACACGCAATGCCTCCAGAATCCGGCAGAAAGTGGGGAACGGAGTGTCTTAACACTAAGTTCCCTCTGCCTACCCTGCTGTGTGCGGGATACAGCGTGAAACTGATTTATTTATTTTATGTTTTAAAAAACTGAAAACACACTTACTAGAAGGGCGTCGAAGGTTTCACCAGCAGACGAACTCGATTGTACCATAATATTAAATTGTCATCTAATTCTAATCCTCAATCTTTATAATTGCCAAGTTTTATAATCATACAACAAATAATTGTGTCTTAATTCTTTCTTTTTTTTTCAAAATCGGATACCGAAGAACCGAATTCGAATCGAACCAAAGACCTTTCGGCCATTTTGTCGGTACTCTCTGTTAATTATTTTTTTATCATTTTCCTTTTTTTTATATATTTACTCTAAACCGGAGGCTAAACATTGCCTGAACAAGTATTTTGTCTCAATCTTATACATTACATATCAGAGATATTTTTACATATACATATCTGTTAATTAGTGCCTTAATAATAGATTCCCTGCACTATGCATGCAAGAAATGTGATGACGAAAAACCAAAATAAAAAATCATGAGTGACCTAATACTATTCTCTCCGTGTTACTTTTGTTTGTATAGAAAATTAAGGAACGAAATTATATGTATGGATTCCTTCTGTCAATCTTTCATGATATAACAAATTTTAGTGCGTTTTACTTTTGCAAGACTTCAAGGTTCCATTTAAACAAAAAAATAAAATAAAATGAAGGCATCCAAAAGTGATTTAAGACATTAGTGATGAATTAACGTTTCAGTGTTTTGATATTGATGGTACACAAATTATAACATGAAGATAAAGAATCCAATCACTCTGTCTACCTTAGGTATGTATGTGATTTTATTGTTTTTATACTAGTGCTCCGCTAGCGACTTCGTCCACATATACGTGTAGTATATGCGGATAGTATACTACGGTTATTTCTGTATTTCTCGTTTTGATATAAACCTTAATTTTGAGCAACTCTGTAATCAAGTGAACACTGCGTTAAAATCCGTTGCGCAAAGTATTATTATAAGCTAAAATTTACGGCATTTGAATCCGCACATCTTGTAAACCGCCTAAGCGCTTGACTACTGAGCCGTATGTTCTTATCAACCTATGTCGAATCCCCGTACGTTCTATTTTTTATACGTTTTCCAAAAAATATTTAAAACCTTTCGATACCCGTTTTATTATTACTATGTAATGTAAATCTTTATTTAAAAAAAAATATCATATTAAACATTATTGTTGTAATTATATTAATACTTATTAGTTTATTTTTAACATTTTTAAAGTGTTATTTCACACTTAGGAAAGACAAATACTTATTTAGAAAACGTATAAAAATTTGAACGTTGCGGGACTGGAAACCGGCCAGCCGACCTACCAACTACTGGTCGCGAGGCGCGGGTTCAAGTCCCGCTACGTTAAAATTTTTTAACGTTTTCTAAATAAGCGTTGGTTGCTATAATTTTATTTTCAGCTTCACGCTGTATCCCGCACATAGCAAGGTAGGCAGAGGGAAACTAGTGTTAAGACACTCCGTTCCTCACTTTCCAACAATTTCAGGAGGAATTGCATGTTGAATGGCGGAACTCAACGCCGCGTTTTCCCCTCGACACCAGAGCGAAGAAATGAAAATATAAATGTAAATAAATATTTCATCTCCTCGAGTGGGGATCGAATCCACAACCAGTCGATTTACAGGCACACTTTGCGCCCCTGCGCCACAACTGGCCTCATCCTGACCAGGATGTCCCATAATATTTGTAAATATCCCAATTTAATTGGACATGATGGCCTGGTTGCTATCATGTCCCGTTGAATTGGAATATATACAAATATTATGGGACTAAGATAATAATTTCCCACGAGTAGCAATCAAACCCAGAATCATTGCGTATATAGTGAGGTTACTAGCCCACCATGCAATTTTGGCTATTTATTAATCAACATATCATTACATATAAAAAATATAAAAGATTTTTTTTGTAATAAAGAAAAAAATGAAACAAACGCTACAAAAACAATGAACAATTAGCTATTTGATTAAAAACCTTTAAATAGAAATACTTTTGTATAAAATGTTATATTATAGAACGGGGCGCAATTTCTCTCTCGAACGATGCTCCAATTCATTATGCCATCGGCGGAGCTTAAAATGTATCGTTTCCAATACAGTTTGTTTTTAGCATTTATTTCTATAAAATGCGAATAGGTGCGTTGGTACGTTCGAATGAATTTGATTTAAAGTGCCTATTGTTACTTTATTTCAAATTCTTTTTATAAAAAAAATAAAAAAATCAGCTTCACGCTGTATCCCGCACGCAGCAGGGTAGGCAGAGGGAACCTAGTGTTAAGGCACTCCGTTCCCCACTTTCTGCCGAATTCTGGAGGCATTGCGTGTTGAATGGCAGAACTCAACGCCGCGCTTAACCTCGACACCAGAACGAAGAAATGGAAATATAAATTTAAGTAAATATTTCATCTCCTCGAGTGTGGATCGAACCCACAACCAGTCGGTTTTACAGTCACACCTCGTGCCGCTGCGCCACGATTGGCCTCAATTCTTTTTATATTTGTATTTAATTTATTTTATCTAACTCTCTAAAATCTCCCTAAAATCTCTAAAATAGAGAAATGAATGTATTATAATATAGTATCTGTTTCACTGCGAAAAAGAAAGAAAGCGGAAAATTTATAAAAATAAAATATAACTTTTCTTTGGAAAATATGTCCTGATGCATAATATGTATATCTTCATTCAAGTTCATAATTTAATTTGATACGAAGCGATAAGGATCTTTTCGTGATAAACACCTCATTTAAATGGCGCGGTGTTGATGTGTTTATACATTTATGTTTACTACCAACAGCGCCTACGTAAAAAACTTATTGTGATTTTACGACTAAAAAAATCAGCTTCACGCTGTATCCCGCACACAGCAGGGTAGGCAGACGGGTTCCCCACTTTCCACCAAGTTCTGGAGGCATTGCGTGTTGAGTGGCGGAACTCAACGCCGCGCTTTGCCTTTTTACGACTATATATTTACTAATTACCACCAACAAAGAGTTTGACGATAAAATAATTGTAGTATTTGTATAATAAGTAGACATCACCTATAGAGTCAAATATACATTTAGACAGAGACTGGGGGATATATTAAACAAAAAAAAAATTGTTAAGTGCGAGTTGTCGTGTGAGGGTTCCCTACCAATTTTACTTCAAATTATAAAAGTTGACAAATTAATTAAATTAATTTTAATTTATTTATTTGTATTAATTATTTAATTGTGTTTTGTCAGTCAATAATAATATTGTATACATTTTCTTTAACACAAACTTCTCATTTACGGGTTAACATAATAATCCGTTTTCTTATTTAATAATTATATCACAATATTACGAATAACAATAGTCAAATAAAACAATACCAAATAAGCCAGAGTATGTAATTACTCCATATCTGATAAGAAAGCAAGCAAACGGCAATTATGAGTGCCATTGACACACTTGCAATGCTATGCTGTTGAACAGTCTTTTTATACTATATAAATAAATTGTAGTACGATTGGGACATGCATACGTTGGTTGTGGATTCATATGCCATTTTGGGGAATGCTCATATTTAAATTAAATCAAATCAGCTTCACGCTGTATCCCGCACACAGCAGGGTAGGCAGAGGGACCTAGTGTTAAGAAACTCCGTTCCCCACTTTCCGCCGAATTTGGGAGGTATTGCGTGTTGAGTGGCGGAACTCAACGCCGCTCTTTGCATCAACCAGAGCGAAGAAATGGAAATATAAATTTAAATAAATATTTCATTGAGTGGAGACCCACAACCGTCGCGTTACACTCACTACCCTTGTGCCCCTGGGCCACGACGGCCTCAACGACGGGCTCATATTTAAAATAATAATAATAAATAATACTATTTATTTACATTTTCATTTCCTTGCTCTGTTGTAGAGGCAAAGCGCGGCGTTGAGTTCCGCCACTCAACAACGCGCGTTCAACGCGTAATGCCTCCAAAACCTTGCGGAAAGTAGCGAACTGAGTGTCTTAACATTAGATTCCTACCTACCCTTCTGTGTGCGGGATACAGCGTGAAGCTGGTTTATTTGATTTATTCTGATATTTAAAGTATTTTAATTTTCTCAGAGATAAATAAATATATTAATATGATGAAAATGTAAAAATAATGTTATTTTTTATGTAAAAATAATATTTTATAATAACATTGAAGTTTATTTCCTTACTTTAAGTAACATGTTGATTGGTAAAGTCCATGCTTAATGATATTTTTGTATTTCTTATGAATAAATAAATATAGAAAAGGCGGGCTTAGGTGTCGCAAGGTCTCAATTCGGAAAATGGACGGTGAAGGACGGAGTGATTCTCCACTACGTTCTTTCTCTCTGTCATTCTATATGCCTGAGTGATAATAATAATGTGTGACAGAATAGATACAAGATTATTTTTCTTGTTACCCTACCAAACTAGCAATGGCGGTATGAAACTGTAATTGGCTATTGCGTTAACAGGAAATTACATACAGTAATAGTAGATATAGTAAGCGATATGTTACAACACTTTGAAAACTTCATAAGATTGGTAGGTACCTACTATATAAAACAACTTTTATTATATTTTTAAATAATTTTAAAGTGTTATTTCACACTTAGTAAAGAAAAATACTTATTTAGTAAACGTATAAAAATTTGAACGCAGCGGGACTCGAACCCGCGCCTCCTGGACATCAATCAGGTGCGCTGACCACTAAGCCATACGTTCAAGGTCGGTACTGGTTGGTTTCCAGGAGCGGGTTCGAGTCCCGCTACGTTAAATTTTTTTTACGTTTTCTAAATAAGTAACTTTTATTATATTTTTACTTTATCTTTATTTATAGAATCGGAACGCGGATATCGTGTCATAATTCGATACTTGGAATTTCTTATTTCTTTCTGAACTTTGTCTATATTATTAATAAATAACTAAAGAATTTGTCTGGCTTAACGTAAACATAATCTCAGAAACTACTTGTCCAAATTGAAAAAAATATTTTTGTATTGAATACTTCATTAATTGAGGAACACTATAATAAATCCAGAGAAGCTAGAGAATATGAGGCAGGTAAAGGCTAAATCTATACATCAATTTATAAAAAGCGGTAATCACTTACCATCAGGTGACCCGAAGCCGTTTGCCTTGTCCTTTTCCAAAAAAAATTATAGAATTTACCCCCAAAATGGGAATCGAAAAAGGTAATCGAACTGATTGATTGCGATTATCGGGAATCATCACAATCATTTTAAAACCGCCCAGCTCCACAATAATGACGTCAATAACACATTCAATAATAAAAACTAAAAATATTAATCCAGATGTTGTTTGTATCGTTCAGATATCGATTTGACAAATATATTGGAATGTATCCAACATTCGTATTGAGAAATCATTACGTACTAGATTTCACTTGAAATATCATTATATTTCATTTAATATTATAAATAGCTAGTGCTCCGCTTGTGGCTTTGCCCGCTTGGGCTACACTTTTATGGGTATTAGGTACTTCATTTTCTGTTATGGCGGGGTGATCACTTATACTAATCTATATGTTTACAACTAATATATCTCGTTAAATCACTCTTGTCTTAGTTCGTGTGCGGAAACGTTATACCGAATAGTTATTACTATTATATATTATGAGGCCAGTCGTGGCGCAGCGGCACAAAGTGTGACTGTAAACCGCCTGGTTGTGGGTTCGATCCCCACTCGAGGAGATGAAATATTTACTTAAATTTAAATTTCCGTTTCTTCGCTCTGGTGTCTTGGCAAAGCGCGGCGTTGAGATCTGCCACTCAACACGCAATGCCTCCATAATTCGGCAGAAAGTGGGGAACGGAGTGTCTTAACACTAGGTTCCCTCTGTCTATCCCACTCTGTGCGGGATACAGCGTGAAGCTGATTTTTTTTTTATTAAGAGTATGTAAATTGTTATTTCGAGTTGAAAGGACTCCGTAACCGAGTTCATTTCAATTCTTTCTGCTCCCTTGGTGCTCTCCTCCCCACTATTTATTAGTGGAGGAAATACATATATACAGCTTACTCTTGCGAGTTCAACGTAGTCATTAATGGGTCCGCTAAGCTCACAGTGGAAATAGAGTTTAATACCTATGATGTCAAATGGATGAGTGGTAATTAAATTGTTTTTATAATGTTCACAAAATTATATTTATATTTCCATTTCTTCGCTCTGGTGTCGAGGTTAAGCGCGGCGTTGAGTTCTGCCACTCAACACGCAATGCCTCCAGAATTCGGCAGAAAGTGGGGAACGGAGTGTCTTAACACTAGGTTCCCTCTGCCTACCCTGCTGTGTGCGGGATACAGCGTGAAGCTAATTTAATTTAATTTTTTTTTAAATTATATGTAATACACGGACCACCCCAGCTCTTTTTTTTTGTTAACCACGCAGGCGCATTCGCGGGTAAATGTTAGTAGTAAATTTTATCTGAAAAATGCCAATTGTGAAAGCATTTTATATACCTAGGACACTGCGCGCGTCATCAAATTGGCACCTTCCGCTATATTATTATTAGCTGCGCCAAAGAAAGCCATTTTTTATAATTGTAAATCATTTTCTTCTATATAAATATACATGCTCGACTTGGAGACAATGTTTCTCAAAACGATATCTTAGTGCTATTTGATTCCTTAGAAACTAGCATCATTTTAAATATTGTTTTGAGATGGAAGAATATACTATGTACTTATATCTAACTACTTTCTGTCTAAGCCAATGTTATTATTCTTTTTTTTTAGCAGGGTAGGCAGAAGGAACCTGTGCTTAGACACTCCGTTTCCCACTTTCCGCCAAATTCTTGAAGCATTGCGTGTTGCTGCACTTTTGCCGCTATAGTGAAAAAATATTAAATATTTTATCCCCTGAGTGGGAATCGAACCCACTCCAATCACATTTATAGTCGCACCCTTATGCCCCTGCGCCACGACGGCCTTTATTAGCCGATATAAATATATTTAGTGTGTCATAAATGTATGTTATATTATATTTGTGTAATGCTTTAATTGATTTAAAATAAACGTTAAGAAAACATTAAAACTTATATAAAATTGTTACAAATTTACTCACATGAATATAATTGCTAGGCAGGTTTTTAATATTGTACATTAAAATTTATTTTTTATGTACATACATATATAAAATGGAACTTTTTTGTGGAATTTCAATCGTTGATTATTTTGTCCACAGTCGAGATAAGATGGTCCATGTCAAGGAGTTGTAGCGGGAAGGACATGTCGACCACCGGCCTCAAGCATGTCGCTACTGAGCCGTCGCGTCTGGAGAGTAAACGTAAGTAACTATTTGCTTTTACTATCTGTTAAGAATTTACAGAGTGACAAGTTTCTCTGTTCTCTACTTTTCTCACATTCAAAGCTATCGTTTGATGTTGAAGGATTTTTTGCAAATATAACAAGAATTATAAATAAACCAAAAAATTCGACTACCTAAAGTAAATTATTATTTCCTTTAATTTTCACGCCATCAAGAGAAATCCAATAACGTATTATTTGTCGAAATCGGTTAACCGGCTTAACAATTACAAGGGAACATACGAACAGCCATACATACACGCTAAAAATATAACCCTTTGGACTTCGCCGCAGTTGGGTAAAAATTATATTAACATATCATGAAATATTTCTTTTTACCTTCACGCTGTATTCCACATATAGCAGTGGCGCTATGCTTCTGGTAGACAGTGGGCACGAAGTGTTTAAGAGACGCCGTTCACTACGTAACGCCTAATCATTAAGAACGACAGAACTCAACGCCGCACTTTAACTTGTAACTAGAGCGTGAAAATGAAAATAATTAATTCCATCGAATGAGCATCAAACCCACGACCGTTTCGTTTACAGTCAGTTGTTATTCCCTAGCGCTACGAAACCTTCATATCATGAAAATATTTTCATGCAATTTTTTTTACCTTATAATATATACTTACCTTATGTTCCCATATTGAAACAACATCACACACAGTAAGTAATCAAATTTCCTCTAACTAAATCACATGCAGAGGGCTCGTCGTGATAACCAATCAGAGAGCTCATATCGCCCGAGTGGTACCTATCATTTATTGACTTACAGCGTAATGTCAATCATTCTGGAATTTCGCGTTTTAATTACTTATCTTAAAAGGTTTATGAAAGTGTCTCACGTTTAGTAATAAATGGGAGGAATGTTTTGGGAAGTACTGGTAAAGTATAGAAGGGAGGAACGAAGTTTTTAGTCTTTTGCTTATAGTTTCTTTTTAAATTTATGCATTTCTCGATTTTTTAACGGAGTTGCGGTTTTTCCTGCTCTGGTAGACAAAGCGCTGCGTTGAGTTTCAACACTCAATGTCGTTAAAACTGTGCGAAATATTGGGATCGAAGTTTATTAATGCTAGGTTCCCTCTGGGCTTTACTAGTCTTTTAATATTAGGTTCCCTCTGCCTACCCTGTTATATGCGTGAAGCTGAAACAACAATGGAGCCAAAAAATTGTGTTCAAGTTGCACCTAATAATTAAAGTAGAAATTAAATCAATATGCCGCTCATCGTCGACGAAAAAAAATAAAACATAAAGACGCTAAATGTCATTGTCGATTTGACTATTGACCATTGTAAATCCAACGGTTGTAGGTTCGTTTTCCACTTGACTTGACCACTTCTGTTGAGCTAATAGAAATAATTGAGCAATATCCTTCCCATATTGCACCCTATGATTATTACAAGGTGGAAGTAGAGTGACATAACTCTACGCTGCTATAAAAAATAATTTATAATTCATATCAAATTTATATCACCCCGCTGTTCGCATCAATCGTGAAGTGAAGTATTTATAGACGACACTCGCGAGTCGCGGTACATGACATCGTCTCATGACTGTCGCTTCCGGAAATTTACAAGCATCTGTTTGGGACACGCGCTCGCATATTCTTATAGGATATGATAGATATATTATTATAGGATAGGGTAGATATCAGTAGCGTTTGGCGCTCCGTTCTCTCTGACTACCCCGCTAGGGATAAAGCGTGAGGCTAAGTTAAGTTAAAGATAAATAGAAGAATGACGATAAAGCGATAGGATGGTACATTTTAGTATTAATTATAATACTTATCAGAAAACGTATAAATATTTGACCGTAGCGGGACTGGAACCCGCGCCTCCTGGAAACCGTTAGGATACCATTGTGGTGAAGCATCTGACTGTCATTTTATCATTATTTTTTTTTAATTTTACGGCTCTGCCCAAAAACAAAGCACGGCGTTGAGTTCCCCGACTTAATACGCAACGTATTGAAATCGACCAGAGAGCAGAGAATGGAGTGTCTTAACCCTATTTGCCTACCCCTGCTTTGTACCTACTATTATGCAAGATTCCATATTAAGAGCGTAAGGCTAGTATATTAGGTATGTTGGAATTACGCCATCGTAGCAAAGTTGAAAAATATTTGCAGCCACGATAGAGTCTTAAAGATTATTCGCATTACACGCATGTATTGGTGTAGCCAAATATAACTTTATGGCATGATACTCTATTTTGCATTTTTTAACTCATTTAGTAAGACATTTTGATCGCTGGGTACCAATGTACGAAGTACATTGTAAGTTGAATGGTAGAGCGAAACACTGTATTTTTTCCAACAGGGCCATGCAAACCAAAATCTTTTCAATGTAAACTTTCCATAGAATAGGATTTAACAGGGTAGGGTATTTAGCAGGGTAGGCAGAGGAAACCTAGTGTCTTAACAATAGGTTCCCTCTACCTACCCTGCAGTGCCTATTTTCTGCCTCGAATGGGGATCGAACCCACAACCAGTGGATTTTACAGTCACACTTCGTGCCGCTGCGCCACGACTGGCCTGTTATATATATTGTATTGTGTATTGTATATTGCAATTAGTAAGTATTAATTTACCGCCATAATAAACGTTGCCTTGGACTTTACCGGTAATAAGCATAATATAAGTAAACTGGATACTTATTTATATTTAAATCACTTATTTTCATATGTACGTAGTACGTAAGTATCTACTTGTGACAGCGTGAAACAGATATGTCAATTAAAAATTAACTGACATTAAATTACTATTTATGATCATAGAGTAAGCTCTATATTCTTATTGTCAATTCTGTTACGAGCTGCTATAGGCCTAAAACAACATTAAACATATTTTGCAAATACACCACGTCATTCTCTTGTTGTAATATCTTTTCATTTACTCTATGCATTCCATCAATTTTTTTTATTTGTTTCACGCTTTATCCCGCACCCAGATTATCCCGCACCTATTAAGACACTTCCATCCACACTTTCCGCCGAATTCTCGGGGCATTACGTGTTGAGTGGGAATCGAAGACACAACAGTAGCACACTTATGCCCACTGCCCTATAACGGCCCATAACAAAAAAAATCTATATGCTTATCAAATTTGCTTCCAGCCCGGTGACGCTGTCAAGGCCAGTCCAGGTCAACAGCATTAAGCCAATTCGAAAAAAAAGCTTATCAAATTTCCATTATGTACCACAGGTGATAGGCGGCGAGGTGCGGCAGGTAGAGCGGCGGCGTTAAGGCGAGCCCCCTCAGACTCGGATTGCTCCGGTGAAACGGCGTCCCTGTCAGCGGATAGCGGCGACCGGTCCGTGAGACCAGCGCTACCGCCGCCTAGGAGTGGGAAGACTAGAAGGTAAATAAAATAAATAAATCAGCTTCACGCTGTATCACACACACAGCAGGGTAGGCAGAGGGAACCTAGTGTTAAGACACTCCGTTCCCCACTTTCTGCCGAATTCTGGGGGCATTGCGTGTTGAATGGCAGAAATATAAATATACATAAATATTTCTTCTCCTCGAGTGAGGATCGAACCCACAACCAGTCAGTTTTACAGTCACACTTTGTGCCCCTGCACCACGACTGGCATCAATAGAAGGTATTGTGAGTATATTATATTAAATTTGAAATTAATTTAGGGTAGCTATGGATATGTAAGGTGTTCGTGGATTGAGTTTCCGATTAAAGTAGTTGTTAGAGTAAGTCTTGGTGTTTATTGTGTTTAGATGTAAGTTTATATTTACGGTATATAGCGAGCACATCTGGAACTGGCATAGTAATACTCAGTATTCACTTTTGTAGCGTAATTGTTTTGTATGTAATTTGATACATTCTAATAGGCAAATCCCTAAAAAGAAAAAAAAATCATGAGAACAGTGTCTTAACGCTAGGCTCCCAAGTTTCCTCTGCCTACCCTACTAAGCGCGGTATATAGTGTGAAGCTAAAAACATAATTGTGAAATAAAAAATCTTTTTATATATCTAGTTTAGTTTTATCTTCTTACTTCACAAAACCCTTTTTCTTTTAAAAAGAAATAATTTCAAATATTCTTTAATGTTGGTACAAATTCTAATCATCACATCACAGCTGATAGTATTGTATAAAGTTCATACAAAACTTGAAAAGCGTTTGTGTGGGACGTTTTGTGGTAAGGCTGCATTTATAATGGTTTAATTTCAGCACAAAGCGACCTACGCTTTAGCATAGCACTTAATCAGTTATAAAATGCAAATGTATTAATATTTCATAGAATATTAATATTACATAATTGATTCTTTTTATTTTTTATATATATTTTTTTATTTTATTATTGAGGCCAGTCGTGGCGCAGGGTGTGCCTCTTTCCTTTTTCTGCTTCGATGAATGTCTACATTCAGTCGAAAGAAAGGACAGCTTTACCATTTACAGTTAGAGGCTGTCTCACACCGACACTATCATGTATAGCTTTCATCCTCAAACTGGCCCAGGTGGATCCCAAGGAGTCCACGGAATACTCGACGGGGTCTACTTTAACAATGCAGAATTACGGTTTAAAATAAACGGTTTACTTTATATAAAATTATTGTTTAGTTTTTAGTTCGTTGTTTGTTAAAAATTAAGTGACAAAAGAAAAGAAGTTCGCAATTCGTAAGCGAGGTCCACGACAAATTTATCCGCTTTTGATTGAAATAATTAGCAGATATTTTAGGAAACTCAGCTACTGTGACTTGTAAAAACTTGTTAATTTCATATTCAGTACAATGTACGAGACATTCAAAGGTACATCTAATTTTCTAATTTCCAGTCGTGGTTTTCAAATTAAAAAAAAAATTAAATTAGCTTCACGCTGTATCCCGCACACAGCAGGGTAGGCAGAGGGAACCTAGTGTTAAAATTCCGTTCCCCACTTTCTGCCGAATTCTGGAGGCATTGCGTGTTGAGTGGCAGAACTCAACACCGCGCTTAACCACGACACCAGAGCAAAGAAATGGAAATATAAATTTAAGTAAATATTTCATCTCCTCGAGGATCGAACCCACAACCAGTCGGTTTTGCAGTCACACCTCGTGGCGCTGCGCCACGACCGGCCTCAAATTTGCTAGAAATATAACTATCTAGATGGGATCCACCGGAGCCAGCTTAATTTTAAAAGTGGTCTATGATAAAAATCTATAAACCCAGAGGAAATTATGAACAGAAACAGATCAAAATCTGAAGCATAACTATCATTAATCATGTTTAAATAAACTTTGTAGAACGGATTACAACTTACGTACTTTATTCCTTAGTGATGAATTAGCAGTTTTCAAAGTAATATTAGTCAATGTTTCAAAACTATTAAGGGCCTTAGAGATTAGTGGTTTACCGGAATGTTTGACAAAATTTAATTTAGTTCTACAGATATATAATTTATATTAATACAAATGACATATTCATTTATTTATTTTTATTTTAGTTGTCCTTTAAGACAAATAAGAACTGCAATATTCCACTCGAAATCCCCACGTTATGTATCAAAGTTTGGCGTAAAGATGACGTCGTGGCGCAGGGGCACAAGTGTGCGACTGTAAACGCGCCGGTCATGAGTTTCGATTCCCTTTCCGGGAAATGAAATATTCAATATTTTCATGTCTTCGCTGTGGTAACAAGGCACAACGCGGCGTTGAGTTCCGTTTCAATAGCAATACGCAATGCCTCAAGAGTCCGACGAAAAGTGGGAAGTATTTTAATGGGGAACGGAGTGTCTAAACTAGAACTTTAGACTTAGACTTTGACTTTAGACTTTGGGTGAACCGATTTTGATGGGTTTTTTTTAATTTATAGTGCTAGTGCTTTTTTTAATTTATAGTGCTAGTGCTTTTCGTGTGGTCCCATTTTTTTTTAATTATTTTCTGACCATGGTATCTGTGAGAAAATCACATAAATCTTAAATTTGCATTAGGTACATAAGTGCGCGACAAATGGAGGAATAACTCAATATCACACCAACCGATTTCGATAATTCTTTTTTTTATTTGAAAGGATACACTTCAAGGAAAGTTTGTTGAAAGTTTGGTTAGGTTCTGATTATGGAATTTATTTATTTTTTTCATGGTAAAAAATATAATTGTAATTGTATCGAGACAAGGAAAAACATTATTTATTTAGTATTTTTCTTTCCTAAGTGTGGAATAACACTTTAAAAATGTTTAAAAAAGGAATCGTTAAAAATTTATCGTTGCATTGCTTTTTAACTATTATAACTTCAAAAAAGAGGATATTCTCAATTTTGACCAACCGCAAAAAAGGGTGAGGTTCCCAATTTGCCCGAATATTTTTTGTGTATAGAATATACATGTCAATATGCCCAAAATGTTAGTTTAAACAAAAATAATACCTAATTAAGATTGAAGTTTCGTTTGAGAAGCATCCTGTTGGTGTCAAACTAATGCTACAACAACCTTACAACAATATCTAATTACTAAGCCTGTTTGTTATACTTGGCACCAAATTCAAAAAAACTTTTTTTTTTATTATTTTTGTTTAACAAAATCAAAGTAGGGCTTAAAAATAAACAATTTACTTTATCTAAAATTATTTTTTAGTTTTTAGTTCTTTGTTTGAAGTCGGTTTTTTTTTGTTAAAAATTAATTTATAGTATTATTTTCAGTCGTCGAAGAGGCAGCGAATGGGAGGTGCTAGAAGGTCTTAAAGATGGGCAGCGCTTCGACAAACGACCTGAAGTTTTTAATGGGTATCTACATAAAAAAAGGAAGTGGCCACTTAAAGGATGGCACAAGGTAAGTTTTATATTTTATTTTATTTTCATTCTTTAAAAAAATAATTAATTCTTAAATATTTCTTTCTTACATATTATATTTCGTTCTAATTTTCTTAGTTCTTAAATGTATTATTTCCGTCTATAGTAAAACAAAACGCGGCGTTGAGTTCCGCTATTTCAACACATGGTGTTAATTTGGGGGGGAAATTTTATAAAATTTTATAAATAGTTTTCCTTACCATCCTAATGTAACAGGGTTAGAATAGAGGGGTTTACTCTTTTTCTTAGAAAGTGTTTAAATGGTCTGAAAATTTTGCTATTCGTTTTTCGTGATGTAAGCACTGAGACGGTTACCAAGAGTCGCTAGGCCAGTCTCCCTTCGTTCAATTTTTTTATAAGTATTTTTCTAAAAACATTTTTCTATCCTTTGTGATACACTAAAAATCTTTAAAATATTAATATATTTTTTCCAGCGCTTCTTCGTAGTGGATGGTGGCATACTGGTCTATGCGAGGTCGCCCACAGATGTGGCCAGAGGTCGCCTCCACGGCTCAGTAGATGTTGGCCTCTCCGTTATATCCGCGAAGGCGAGAAGGCGAAGGATAGATATAGATGCGGATGAGTTTATATATCACTTGAGAGCTAAGACTCCTGAAGTGTTTAGGACTTGGCTGAACGTGTTAAAGGCTCATAGGTATGGTCAATATTTGGGCTTTATATTGAGATAGTTAGTAGTATAGTTTTTATTAGCGAAAGAAATACTATAGTGTTATATAAAATAATTTCCAAGTTTATAAGGGTATGTTTATAAATATAATTTTATATTTAAGTGAATAATATAAATACATATATAATATATAAGAGCTTACACAGTGTCATGGATTATTATCTAATTATGCCCGATTCTTAAAATTATTACAACAGTTCTTACTTTTGATGTCTTTAAATGCAAAAGAAGATTTCTCATTGTATGTATCAGAGTATAACAAAACAAATAAAGTTTCAATTTAAATTTGTTTTAAATAATATCATATAAAAAATAAAAATCAATAAATTAAGTCCTCAGTATTAATAATTAACATATCTGTATGTAAACTTTGTTTACAATAATTTACAGATTATACAGGCAACATCTATTAACGTTCGGTGCTAGGGAATCTGTGCCCAAAATCCACGCGCCATTAGAAGATCACCCACCTACTGACACTTCTTCTCGTAAGTATATCTTTTAAAAAAAATCTGAAATGCATGTGAAATGGTAATTTACTAAGTTTTATGTTTTTTAAAGTTACCAAGTATTTTTTCCATAATATCTCCTTTCCTTTTCCCTCCAGATTTGTCCTATGCAAGTATTACAAGTTCATTACAAAATGAACATATATGGAACTATCCTTGTACTTTAGTGTATCCACTTAGCACAGTAACAAATTTTAATGAAACATATAATCAAAAGTATGAAAAAATATACAAAACAAATATTATTAAAGAAGATGCTATATTCAATTATAATAAAGTTAATTTACCTTTGATTAATAAAACGGAATTTGATGATATTGACAAAAGTAAAAATAAGTCACCTTTATCTCTTTTAACGGTAGATACGGAAAAACAATTAAACAGTACCGACTTAGATTTGCTAAAATCAGAAGGTGGTCAACAATCGTCATTGTTATGTGAATTTGCTATAAATTCGCCAAATTTTGTGAAAAATATTACAGATAATTCTTTAGATACAGTAGAAGTTAGTGATAATAAAAAATCTAATGATAAAACTGAAAAAATAATTTTACATAACAATTTAGGAGTCAGCCCAACGTTATATTTCTTCGCAAAAAGGACGCGAGATATTTTTGAAATGTCTCATCCGATTATAAGAAGGAGTAAGAAATCAACTAATTTGGTTAAATATCAAAATGTATTTGACGAACCAACTCTTAAAAGGCCTCTAAGAAAATGCATGTTTTTGGGAAAATATAAGTTTAAAGATGAAAGTTTACAGCGAAAGAGACATATTGCCGCCAATGTAAAAGATAATAACACTCAAGTTGAAATTAATAAGGAACATAAAGGTCTTCAAAAATTCATAAGCGCTTCTGAATTAAATAGTACAGTAGAGAAATTATTAACATCTATCAATCAACATTTTGCACACGATGCTATCACAAGTGTTAACATGAAGACCAATTTAAATGATATAGTTATTGAATTATGTAATATAAACACGCATAATGCTGGTATGCTCCCTATAAAGAAACTTTTTAAATATCTATTTGAATATTGGCTGAGTTCCACACCAAATAAAAATTGTAAACTAATAACTAAACATTCTAAGTGCATAGGTGATCAGTTGAGTAGACAATTTTATAAAGATGAGACAACATCTCATATTAAAATAGCAACTTTATCTAAAGCAATTCAATTTGAAGGCATGAATAATAATAATAAACAAAATCTAGCTACAACAAGAACAACATATACAGATAAAAAAGGAAGAAAATGTAACTTAACTTGTAAGGCAGATGATAGTGAAAAAGAAAGACGTATACAGGAACTAGAAAGAGTATTGAAAAATACTGTATACGCTTGTAGCATACCTATTGAAAAAAATAAACAATCTAATATTGTAATTACAGAAAACTTCAATGACAATAATTTATCAGTAGATAATGTAAATAACAATGAACTTGTTAATAATAACTCTGATTCATCAAATGACTTGCTTAAAATTCAAGAAACTATTGCAAATTTAATCGCTGGGTCGGAAATACCGCTTGATGTCGCTAAAGAATTGTTGGGAGCCTATTTAGGTGTATTACGTGATAGTGACGATGATCAAAGTCAAAGTTCTTCCACAGAAGAATCTGAATTAGAAGAAAATGTAGTAACAAATGAGCTTAAATGTGACGTTCTAACAGAATCTATACAGAAAAAGATATCTATAAGCGTATCAACAAAAGAACTTAATGATATCACACAGGTGGATAAAGATGAAACAAAAAATCGTAGCCAAACATATCTCAAAACTATCTTAGATAAAATAACTACTATATTTTCTAATCAAAATGATATAGAAAATACTGTCGAACAAAATAAGATTAACAATTGGGACAGAATAAATTTGGATACTAGAAGAGATGAATTAGGTAATTTTGAAAGTAAAAATTATGTTCGAAATTCTCTTGTTATTAATGTGTCCAAATACGACTTGGAACATATTTCAATGAATAACATTTCAACTTGCAAAGACAAAACTTTAATAGTAATGGAATTAGCTGAAAAGCCTCTAAATGCTGGTGAAAGTAAACCTTTAAATCTGTGTTTAAAATTCGGAAATACGGGTTCTTGTACACAGAATGACATAAGTGATAATTCTAATAAAATTTTTGATTCGTTATTAGAATCAAAAAATGTTTGCTGTAATCCATACAATCGCTTGAACCCTTACGTGAAAAACGATGACTTAGAACCTTATTATAGTACTAGTGACGATTTTACTAAAGAAAATCTTTTAAAAGCTGAATTAAATAACTGTGACAGTGATGCGACATCTAAAGCTCGAGCTAATGATGAAACTATGAATAGTACAAATAACATAGAGTTCACCGTTTCGGAAGTTGCCAAAGTAAATGAATATGATCTACAGTGTTACATAATGTCTTTAAAGAAAAGTGAAATTTTAAAGAAATTAAAATATAAGAACCTTTTCAAGAAAAATATTGATAGCCCACAAGTAAACGCAGATTGTTCGACGACCAAACATATCGAAGAAAATATATCTGATGTTGATAACATTCCTGATGTAATCGATGAAAACTGTATATTGACTTTGTTGGAAAATCTTTCAATATTATCTAAAAATTTGCCGAGTCTTCACAAAGAAATAAATAATCTGCTTTTAAAATTAAGAAAAAAACACAATAAAACAAATTCTAGTAACACTCCAGGTTTAAGCCTTTTAGGGAAGATCTATCAAGAAAAGTCTAATATTAAGTTTTCGAAGGAAACTGCAACCGACCTCGTTGCAGTTGGTCGAACATCTAAAATTACCATTGATATAGCTACAGCAACAGACTGCCTCACACAAAAACAACTAAGCAGTAAATCGATAAACGTCAAAAGATCTAACTTCGTTCAAGAACAACCACTTACCTATAAAGTTATGATATCTACTGATAAAATTAAACAAGAAAAATCAAACATACTTAATTTGAAGACCAAAACAAGTAGCACCCAAGCTACATTTAGCAGCTTATCCAGCTATGAAAACCTAAAGACCACTGACAGGGCAACGTCTAATCAAAATTGGTACAGAAAAATATGCACCAAAGACTGTGCTATCAGCGCCTTAATAAAATATATAGCGGACCCCAATGAAAATATGCAGAACTTTCGATTTAACGTCGACCGTAGCTCAATTCACAGTAAAAATATGAAAAATAAAAAGCAATCTCCGAAAGTAACTCAGGATTTGATGAAAGAGTTACAACTATTGTCTCCATCTTTCAAAGTGTCGACACAATCGCAAACTGAGAAGAAATTGAGATGCTTAAAGGACAAAAGTCGTGATTATAATGTTTATCAATTATTTTTGAGTCAAAAGTATGAAGTAAAACGGTCGCGGTCGATGGTGAAACAAGAGAAAAGTGATGATTTAAAAACGATTTATAGATGTTCTAGTGAATCTTGTTGTTCTGGTAATGATTTTGTAAGTTTTCTTCAATAGTTGTAACAAAAATATATTGATATTTAGTGTGGATAGTATATCCCAATTTATAAAATTTTGTATTGTAGATTTTTTTTTTATATTTAACAATATTTTGAGAGGAAAATTTAGTTAAAATTTTTATTTTTAACCTTTTTGTTTTGTTTTTTCCTAAATAAGAATATTCTAGACCCATAAGCTATAATTATAAAGTAAATTTATCTGTAGATAGCACTAATATATGTGCATGAACGTACTTATAACGTAGAATAGAACCTCCGTAAAGTAATACTTATTTAACCCTAGAGTTTTAGTAAACCTATAACTATCTAACTGCTCTATCTTCTCCTTGTATTGTTTTGAAAAGTAACATTGTTTTGTACTAAAAAAAGGACTTGATTAATATTTCACATTTACTTATAAGTTTAACAGATTAAATGTAAATAAAATGAAAAAAGAAAATTACCATAAAAATTTGGTGCCAAGTAATTTTAAATATTAAGTAATATTTGTATAGCATATACAAAACCATGTTTCTTTTTTATCCTTACTATTTTTCACTGGCGTTGACATACAGGATGAAAACTTATTTATACCTCCGATAACATTTTAACAAAAAATTATATAAATAAGTACTTATTTAGAAAAAGTAAAAAAAAATTGAAAGTAGCGGGACTCGAACCCGCGCCTCCTGGAAACCAACCAGGTATTCCTAAGTGTAGAATAACACTTTAAAAATGTTAAAAATATATAAATAAGTATCTATCCTGACATTTCGGCACCATCCCGCTATATTCCAGGGCTGCTTAGCCCCACTTCACCTATCCGAGGGCCCCAAGCCGGCTTCGTATCGGGGACCCCCGGCGGGCGACTTGCCGGATGGATCATTGGTATGATATGATTGAAACTAAATTAATTAAGAAAATAAGAAAAAAAGGTAGATATTAAACTGGATTGTTATCCATAATGTTCGATTTAATTGGATGTAAAAAATGATGATGTTATAATATAATTCAATATTATTGAGAGTTCGAAAAAATGAACAGAGTGACTTGTCTCTATATTTTTTTTTATGAATGGTGAATATGAAATTAGGAAGTAATCATTTTACCAAATATGTTGGTGGAGAAAGTCTTTTGAATTTATCAAATAACTATACACTAGCGTTTTTAGCATCTAAATTTATGAAATAATTTAAATAATTTAAATTTATGAAATAATTGGTATACGTTTATTACGTATAAAATATAAAAATAATTACAAAATACTTTTCCTAAAGCATGCATGCATGTGTCCATTGTCAATACATTGTCTTATTATTAGTCTATTTGCATGTATATCATATTTGTGCTTGTACTGTGTCATATTTTCTTTCGTTTAATTATTCAACTTTGAAATTGTACCACTATTGAAATTTTGTTTCATAAGTTTTTAGTTTTTTTTTGCATAATTACATTTAAACTTTTAACTCGAACTTATTTAAACATATATACTCCATATATACATGTGTATTAGCAAGTAATTTAATATTTGGTTCCATTATTGGAGTCATCAGAATTCAGAGATAGCTGTTCACGAGTTGAACATAAAATATATGAATAGTATTTATAATAATTTAAATAAAATAGCTTAAATAAAAATTATATATCTAACAAAAAATTACCTTCAATCATAATTTTTCAACCTACAACTCCAAAATAGAATGAAAATCTTCATCAAAAAATCATATTCTTTCATATTCTTCCATATTCTTCCAGAATCAGGTGGTCCATTAGACACAGCATCCCGGGAACTCGGTCAGGCTCAGCTTTCAGTGCAACAGCTACAACGACTCCTAGACGCTTTAGAACTACAACAGCAAGCGCATCATGATACAGACGTGAGTTGTGTTTTGTGTATGACTGACTTACTGAATACTTTACTGACTTTATTATTCCTAACCGTTGCCACAGCGACTGACATCTGGCTAAGCATGACTGACTTAACTGACTGACTACGCGACTGCTTGATAAAACGTAAATTTTTATGTGTTATTCTACATTTAGAAAAGAAAAATTGATGATGTGATAATTTTTGATGTAGCGTTATGGGTGCAGATTCGTGAGGTGTGTATGTCTGACTGACTGAATGAATAAATAACTGCAGAATGCTGAATGTGTGAAATCATAAATAAAACCAGCCTAAAGATTTTTAGTTCCTATATTATTTTCTACTCTCTATCTTATTTCTTTCTAATTTCAGCTCAATAAAGTATCGAAAGTTGAATATCAAGAGTTGAAAATGTGATTGTTTTTCAAACAAAAAAAAAATAATTGGTATATGATATACATCATTTTATTACATATGTCATTTAAATATTAGTTTTAGAATATTCGTGATTTAAGAATATTTAGCATTCATTGATTTTTTAATAATTTCTTTGTGCAATAAACAATTTTTATACAATAAGTACAACTGTTTTATATAATCAAAAAGTGTAATGATAACCAACCATGTATGAGTTATGTAGATTTAAATAAAAAGTATGCTGAGACATTAACGTTTGGCGCTCTGTTCTTTCTGAAAAAAAATTAAAAGACACAAATGATTGAGAAATTTAAATTATCTAAAAGCCTTTTTTTTATACAAAAACGGAATTTGTATATAATAAAAAAATAAAATTATGAAAAATTATCAATATTTCACGTCAGCAGGTATCTCTGGAGGGCGCTTCGCCGAATGTCAAGAAGGATCGACGTAAATTCGGACTTAGGAAGAAAAAATCAAATAGTAAATGTGCGTCTGTTGAACTAGCGCCACCGCATATAGACCCTTCTAATTCTCACATGGTAAGTAAATTTTGGAGCTTCACGCTGTATCCCGCATATAGCGGGGCAGGCAGGGGAGCCTATTGTAAAAAGTGCCTTGTCGGTTCACACAATCATCGTCTTTATAATCAGACGCTGTGCAGCTGCGCCACGATGGCCCCTAAGATTTCGTACAAAAAAAACCACGGTAGAGGAACTGACGCCTCAATAAATAAATAAATGCTTTATTCACTAATTGAATGATACATACACTCTAATTTAGTTGAAATATGGAAAAACAAAACAACAATTTAGTAGAGATTAGAGTTGGCAGCCATATTAGTGTAAACTGTTTCACAGCTGCCACCATCTTTGCCCCTTTAGATACTATTTCGATGACAAACGTGAAAATACTCATCAATTACATATTATTATAATGACATAAGCAAAAATAAAGCGGTATAACAAGAAGTTTAAATTAATTATTGAAAAAGAAGAAAATACAAATATATTATTTATCATTACCACGTTTTAAATGAATACACATACATTGTGTGTGTATGGTTATGCGTGCGTATGTATATACATAGGTGAATTTTGTTAACATGATTGTATAAGCGGCTACTCATGACATAGAAATGAGAACGAGCTAGCTTAGTTTTGCAACATACGATATCACAAACTTTAGGATTATTGCGCTTAAAGTAAATAGGATGAACTTGAACTCGCTAAAAATATCAGGAAAAACGCCAGTTGATATGCATAAATTTAAAATATGCATAAGAGCGGAATCTATAAAAAGTGGCCTTTTTGATAACAGATGTAGAAATACCGTCTGTCCCAGTAGCGGAGTCATCTTTAAGTTTTCAATAATAGCCTGAATTTCGTTATTATCTGTATCGTACAGCGCCATGGAGTCCTTTGAAACGGAAGACTAAGAGTTATGTGTATTTCGCAAGCTATGTATGTCAAATAATACCTCCTTATTATCATTTTAGTAAATTTGGTAGCAAAATTTTGAAGTTTATTCATTTTTATTACAAATATGTTTTATAATAGATAAGAAAAACTTGGAAACCGTCCAAGAGTATATGCGATATCAAATCCCGCTACGTTAAAACTTTATTTCTTTTAATTTCTTTTTTAAATACGGAATAAGCTCACAAAATATTCCTTCACTTTCCAGGCTCTCTCAG
This sequence comes from Heliconius erato x Heliconius himera, assembly GCA_013421005.1. Classification (NCBI taxonomy): domain Eukaryota; kingdom Metazoa; phylum Arthropoda; class Insecta; order Lepidoptera; family Nymphalidae; genus Heliconius; species Heliconius erato x Heliconius himera. The sequence goes on along the minus strand of JAATLQ010029948.1, from coordinate 29,293 downwards.
CACTAACAGCACCACCGTCTCCCGGTGGCGGAGTTACTTCCATACCTGCTTCAGCCGCGTCTCTTCCTATTGGTGAGTATTACTCCGTCTCTTTCATACATTATATATACGATGTATACGTCTGTCTCTTTCTAACATTGTTTTTAATTTATATATAGTGGACCCGCGAGAATTTGAAAATCATTTTGCAGGGCGATGTCATAATATCAAATATTGTAGCGTACTGTATAAGAGCCACTATAGTCCAGAATTATTTGAATACCTTGTTTTATGCCAGAAATTGTATATCAAACGCGTCGCGGATCCACTGTCTTATGTAATATAGAAAGAGAGGCATGTATATAACGTGTAAGAGGGACAGAGATAGAATAATGGAAATTATATTCCATTATTCTATCTCTGTCCCTCTTACACGTTATATACATGCCTCTCTTTCTATCATATACCTTTATCCCTTTCCACATTCCTCTGTCTGGCTACCTTCGTATTTTTGATGTATTATGTGTTTTGTACGCTCCAACTGGTAAGTATTACCCTTTCCCTGTCTCTTTCACACATTATATGCAGGTCTCTTTTTATCTTCATGTTTTTATGTACTATATGTTATATACGTTATATGTGTTAGAGGCTAATGCTAGTTTTTTTTTTATGTGTGTAATATTTTATGATGGTTATTTTTTTTAATCATTAAAAATTATGAATTATCAATTTTTAATTATGAGTATTATTAAGATTGTATTTAAAAAAAGTTCTTATAGGTATAAAAACCCTAGTTCTCGTTATTTAACATTATAAACTCCTTAACCTTGTATAAAATATGATATAAACATATAATATTACACATACGTAATAATTATAATGTGTGCATTTATTTCTAGTTTTTGTCTACGGATGTGAAAACGCATTAAATAGACCCAGAAATAAAACATCTCGAATAATTGTTCGTTAAAATTTTAGATCATGATTTCGTTGTATTACTTTATTTTATTTTTTATATAAATATATATTTAATTTTATTAAATAAAGATCGTTTTAATTTAAAAATATTTCAACAATATGTCTTGTCAAGGATTCTACGAGATCGGTAAGTCGATCCACGTCAGACATTTTGATCACATGTCAAAACAAGATGGCGTCTTACATGCACGAGCTATGGCATTCAAGCTAATATACTTCTATCACATAACATTAATTATTAAAAATATTAATAACTTTACTATTAGTAGCCATACAGCCAAAAGCAATCGTCATCGCAATTTTTTATTAAAAATCTTTAATTAAATTTATTTATTCAGTAATTTTGGAAGCACATAATTTATCTAATAAAAACTTTTCTCTTTTTGCGTTCCAGCGTTTCTATCCACATTTCTGGCCTCTACCTTAGTTCGTAAGACTATATTTTTGATTTTGTTTTTTTTTATTATTATTTCATCCCCTCCTCCCTCATACGCGTTTTAGTGAAATGCATGCAAATATAGATAAAAAAATTTAGTTATCATTTCTTTTGGTTCTTCTTTTAGAATAAAAATGAAGAAACCATTTTAATTGTACGTCATATCAGACATTGATATTTGTTTTGAAATTTAGTTTTTAAATATTTTTTTTTATGAAAAACTCCTAGCGAGAATCTAGAGAATCTATATTTTCATATATTAATATTACACTGACTGTATATTTTTATACAAAATGTTCGCCATTGACATCAAGCTAGTGTTAATATATTATTTTTTATCTGTTATTTATTTATTATTATATATTGTACATGGAGAAATCTCTAAAAGAAATTTTATGGCCTAAAATTTCAACTTGAAGAAAAATTAGTGACAGATCAAAGTGATTATTTTTTCATTATCTAACTACATTAGAAAAAGAAAAATATTTTATATGAAAATAAAGTGATTTAAACCAAAACTAGCTAACTATTAATATATAAGATTTTTTGAAAAAAAAAAATTAAAACTATATGAAAATACAAATAACATAATATGGACCTACATGCATTCGTTTGTATGGAATGATATTTAATCTGATAATTAAGTGGTATCATAATAAAGATCACCAAAAATGAATTGTTGATAACGGATTGTCTTAGGACCGTGAAACTAACAAATGTTTTTATTGTAAATATTATTTTTATTCTCGAAATATTTATATTTTAAATATTTTGCTACCTCAGTCTGGTTATGGTCTGGTAAAATGCAAAGACTATTGTGTTTTTGTGGCAGGCTTAATTTAAGTCTGCTTGAAAAAAACTTTTAAACTAACTTTACCATATTTATATATAGTGAGGCCGGTCGTGGCGCAGCGGCACGAGGTGTGACTGTAAAACCGACTGGTTGTGGGTTCGATCCCCACTCAAGGAGATTAAATATTTACTTAAATTTATATTTCCATTTCTTCGCTCTGATGTCGAGGTTAAGCGCGGCGTTGAGTTCTGCCACTCACAACACGCAATGCTTCCAGAATTCGGCAGAAAGTGGGGAACGGAGTGTCTTAACACTAGGTTCCCTCTGCCTACCCTGCTACTGTACGCTGTACGCCTGATACAGCGTGAAGCTGATTTTTTATTTATATTTATATATACACAAATGTTTTTACAACTTTTTTTTCTATTCTTTTTGCCAGACAATGTCTTAAAAAAAATATTTACATACAATAAGTTTAAATATTTAATTTTCAAGCTTAAACTTTATTAAAAGTTATGAAACTGTAAAGTTAACAGATATACCTAGTTATAACGCACTTTTGAAGGTCATTCTATTTTATTTATATAATAAAAAAACAATGCACGACCTTGCCTCACTTATCTAAAAATTTTCCAGGTTATCTTTGATAAGGGAAATCTGCAGATTATCTTAGTTTGTATTACGAGATGCAGTTTTATTCCCTTTTATCCAAACTAAGGTACTAAGAAATCATTTAGATTTTTTAAAATTATTGTCATATATTAAATCTCTCAAAAGAGATAAATTTAATAAATTAATTTAATCTTCTTTTTTATTTATTTTATAATGCCAAGTGATAGTGACGGGTTTATAGTGCCTTATGGGAAAATAATTTGTTTATACATTATGAAAATATTAAGAGAACATACAAAGACAATATGTAAGTTACATAACATTTCAAATATTTTAAATTATATAGGTTAATTTGTTAATATTAGATAAATAGTTTAATAGTTATTAATATAAAATTTTATTTAGTTTTGAATATTTAGATGAAGTTTACATTGTTTTTAGATAGAAACGTAGATACAATCGTATTTTAAATTCACTCGCACATGCATGGATGACATGGATGGATTTTTGCATGGAATATTTTTTTATTGGTTTATAGATATATTTTTTATTACTGTAGTTGGCATTTTATTATTTAGGTATGATTAGGATCGTTTCTCATGTATGTCAGTATGTATATGGGTAAAATTTAAATAATATTTGTTTGTAATTTCTTTTTTTTCAATCAATAAACAAAAAAGAAAACGTTTTGCGCAGTTTAGTAATTTATATTATATTATGTAGGTATAAATGTTTTTATATTGTATATTTTGAATAATAATTACAATATAAGATATAATGTTAATAATAGAATGAATATTCTATTGTATAATATTCAAATATCTCAAATAGACCGTATTGTATCTTTATTTTAAATAACACAATATTTATAGCGTTGCCATATAAACTTGCAAAGGTATCTTGAACAGTATTTAGCAAAGTCATACATTTTATTTACTTTAAAAAATAGGATTTTCTTATATAAATCGTTTTTTTTTCTATAGCATGCGCAGCAACGCGACCTCAATCGCTTCCTGGAGCAGAAGTTCTCAATGCTCCAGCAAGTCTCAGTAGTTTAACTCCAGATCAACAATTGAGGGAAGATTTCACCGTCTTGGCTAAGGATTTGGTGACCAGCTTGAAAGGTGTTGTTGCTACTTTGGTTAGTATTTATATTAATTACCAAATATTTTCTTTTAATTTTTTTTGTTGTATTGAGGAGAATTTTATTGTCTCTGGAGTACAAGTTGTTAATGGTCCAGCAAATCTTAGCAGTTTGACCAAAATATAACAGTTGTAAAGATTTAGTGGCCACTTTCAAAGGTGTTTTTGTAATGTATTTTGTTAATATGAGAGATATGGAGAAACATAGTGTAGTGTTGTTATCTTGCTTTAGATTTTTTGTGTATATGGATTGTGTTTTGGGTGGCGGAAAGGTAAGACCTTGCTTGTCGAGTGGCGGAACTTAACGCTGCGCCTTGTGTTATTACCAGACCTATTAATTAATTTTCCAGAGTGGGAATCAAACCCACCACCTTCACATTTACACATGCTGACGGTCCGTATAACATTTATGAAAATGTATGTATTTATATTGTTTAATTAAAATTTGTACTGAAATATTATTGCTCTTCCTCCAAAGGTTGTATTATACATTATTTCAAGCAATAGAACACATTTGCATATGATTATATATGCATATTATTTTTGTATGTATTTTGCTTTTATATTTATTTTTTAATCTATGATAATTAAATGAATAAATATAACATAAAGGTGCGGGAACGAGGTCGTGTCAGAGCTGCCTCAGGGGAAGGACCTCCTCTACTAGCAGCGTTAAGAACCGACTTGACCACTGCGTTACAGCAAAATTCGGGTGAGGATACATTTGTTTAAATTGGTGATTTGTTTTACTTTTTTGTTGAGGCACATCACTCCGCAACAGTGACGTATATGCAGGAAATGCAATCCAAATTTGTAAAGTCCGCATTGGCATTGATTTGTTTAACTTATTTTTTGCTATTTATATTAGTGCAATTATGTTAGTGTGTTAACTTTACATAAAAATAAACCAGCCATAGCCCTGTAAAAAATGAATTAAATAAATCATTAAAAAATAAAACCCATAAAGTTAAAAATGACATAATACCGATTTTTTTTTCGAAATATCCATAATTCTTTTCGAAAAAAAAGAGAAAATATCTCTTAAAACAACATAAAAAAAAGTGTCACGAAATAAATGTGAATGAGCGAGAAGTGTTGTCCGCAGAGCTGCGGTCGCGTCTCTCGCGCATCCACGACGCGTCCGACCTCGCCGAGATGTCGTCCGTGGCGCACGACGCCGACCCCGCGGTGAGTGCGCGCCTTGTGGGAGCTGCAGGAGCGAGATTCATTTAAAAGACTATTTGTTACGCCATTCTGATAATCGATAATCCGGATAATCGAATATATGCAGAACAACGATTAACTTAAAGGAGTATTTGTTGTCGTAAGGCATTCTGATAATCGATAATCCGGATAATCGAATGTGTGAAGAACAGCTGGTTTTGTGCGTATGTTGCACATAATTGTTATGTGTTTAGTAATAAAGACATTTATGTGTACGTAAATATGTGTACGTATGTTGGAAAATATATTTGTTAATATAGTATTAGTTGTAATTTAAAAAATTGAATGCTTATTATTATATATAAAAACTAAATAAATAAATCAGCTTCACGCTGTATCCCGCACACTGATACAGCGTGAATGTGTGATACCGCAGGGTAGGCAGAGGGAACCTAGTATTAAGACACTACGTTCCCCACTTTCTGCCGAATTCTGAAGGCGTGTTGAGTGGTAGAACTCAACGCCGCGCTTGTCCTCGACACCACAGCGATGAAATGGAAATATAAGTTTAAGGAAATTTATATTTTCATTTCTTCGCTCTGATGAGATATTATTAACAGATATATATTCCAACATACAATTCATACACAAATATGTAAGTAGATATTTAGTATAATTGTCGCGGTTTGATAGCCAGATAATCGATTTTCTACTGTATTTTGATGAAATGAATAATGGTAAAACTGTGACACTATTATCAAAGCCTAGCTAAAAGTGGCGAACGGTGAATCTTAACACTAGGTTCCCTTTGCCTACCCTTCTGTGTACGGGATACAGCGTGAAGCTGATTACGATCATCGTGTGTATCTTAAAATAAAGTTTTTCCCAGAGTATTTGAACCAATGTACTAACTCCATAGTATATATCCATATCCATAGTGTGACACAAAACAAAATGACAACCGTCGTGGCGCAATGGTACAAGCGTGCGTTGTGTATTCGATTCCCACTCGGGTAATGAAATATGTAATATTTTCATTTCCTCGCTCTGGTGACAAAACAAAGCGCGGCGGAAAGTAGACAAAGGAAATGTCTTAATAAGAACAAAGTGTCTGTACACTACGTTTCCAGGTTCTCTTTGCCTACCCTGCTATGTTCGGGATACATAGTGAAGCTAAAAATAAAACATTTTTTTTTCTTTTAATTATAGAATCGACCATTCCAACACTCGCTAAGCTATAGCTCATCCTGCGTCTCCGCCTCGGAGTTCTTCGACGCGGAGGAACACGAAGAGAATGGTTTGAAACAAAATGAAATTATTAATGCCAATGAGGTGAGTGATGGTAGAATTTTTATTGTTAAGCATATAATGAAAGAATATATAATATTATTATATGTTTCTGTCTACCATGACTGAAAAAATAACATAATAAATATTTTTTCACTGAACTTGAACTTACTACCTCTCAATTTGACCAGATATCAAATGAGTAATATATGGTCTTATTATGTTAAAATAGAGTCATCAGTCAATCATTGGTTAAAGTATAGAGAACCTATGTAACCTTATTCACGAAGGCATGAGATAAAAGTTAAAAAAAAGTTTACTTTTAGGTCACGATTGATGAAGCCTAATATAGTAAAATATTAATGTTAAATATTATTAAATAATATTAATTAAACAAAATGTATGGATTTATGGATGTTAATAATATTATTGAACGAACGATATTATGTGTTTGTTATATTGATTTTTTTTATATTTTAGAACATTTGTAAACCTGAACCAAATTAAATAGAAATTAAAAAGTTACATAAAAGTTTGAGAAATAGTATTTTTTTGTATACATTTTGTCTTATGCCAAAATGAATAAGAGTATTTAAAAACTGTTTTTTTTTTATTTCTTTTACATTCACACTGTGTTCCATATATTACCGGTTGCAATACAAATAATATATTATCCTTGTTTTCCAGGCGGGTGTAATAGAATTAGATGGGGATTCGTCGTCAGAAGCGGGTTCTTTAAGCAGTGAGGAAGGTTCTGCCAGCTCTGATAATTCTGATGCAGCCAGTGAGTGGTTTTTTATTTATATTTTTATTTATTTATAAGTAGCTACTCAAGCGTGACTTCGCCCGCTTACACTTTGTAATTGTATATTACAACAGTTGGGACAAACGTCCATCCTCCCTCACAAACTTTTACATTTATAATATTAAGTAAGTTGTAGTAGATTAAATATAAATTGCGTTGGGTGCAACTGGACGATGCAGAGAAATAGATTTTTTATCTAGGAAGTTATTTAATTTTATAATTAGACTTATGGTAATTTTGGTACATCATGTACTATTAAAAGAGTGATGGACGCAATTTCTTCAATATAGTTGAGGGTAATATCTAACATTATAAAGCTCTTGAAATGTGCTAATCTCATAAACTAAATCCTCAAATTGAAAGAAGAATTTTTTCGTTGTGTAGTCGCATTTATCGAGGAAGGCAATAAGCTATAGGTTTCTATACAAACAAATGTAAACGATAAACTATAATCTTTACCTGTGCGTGTCATACACAACTGTTAGCTATTTATATTTGTAAGCCTAAACTGATAAAAGCTAGCTAATAATATAATTAATTTCTTTTTACAAATATGCAAATTAAAAAAAAAATTTTTTTGCATTTCCACAGTGGTGTCAGCGGAACACAACCCACGAATACCTCCCCACGACGCAGAAGTTACAGGATGGGTGAGAAGAACAAGGTTACCTTGTCCAAGACCTTCCCCCGGCGGACCCAGTCTATGGAACTTGTTATATAAGAACATTGGGAAGGATCTGAGCCAAGTGTCTATGCCTGTTACTATCAATGAACCTCTCAATATGCTACAGGTTTGTGTTTTTTTTTATTTATTTTCTTAGTGTAGGCAGAAGGAAGCATGTGTTGAGACAATTTGTACCTACACACTACTCAATATGCGATACGGTGTGTTTTAAGTGGCGGAACTTAACGCTGCGCTTTGTCTTCAAAGCAACGAAATGATTGAAGCTACATACGGTGATTATGGCAGAAAAAATATTTTAAAAATACACAATACAATACATTACGACTTTTGTTTCAATTCATCTTTTTTCTTTCAATCGTCAATTTATCGTCAATTTATCTTTTTTCAATTTTTCAATTTTTCTTTTTTTCAATTTTTCTTTTTTTTATTAATCGTCAATTTATCTTTTTTCTTCACTTCACACATGTTTTGAGTGGTGAAACTCAATGCCTTGCCTTGTTATCAGGGCGAGGAAATGTAAATATTAAATATTTCATTCCCTCGGGTGGGAATCGAACCCACAGCCATCGCGTTTACTGTCGCATGTTTGTGCCTCTGCGCCAGGTCTCATTGTCGTAGTTCAAAAATAAATCTTCCTTATGTGAAATGTAAAATACAAAAATAATGATAATAATATTTTCAAATTTACTAACTTTAAACATTATAGAGACTATGTGAAGAACTCGAATACTCTGAACTCCTCGATGCTGCGTCCCAATGTACTGGCGGAACTGAACGCTGTGCGCTAGTCGCGGCGTTCGCGGTGAGTGCATACGCCGCGGCCGCGCATAGAGCAGCTTCGAAACCGTTTAATCCACTGTTGGGCGAGACTTATGAATGTGTGAGAGACGATAGGGGATTCAGATTTGTGGCTGAGCAGGTAATTCTAAGACACACACACACGCTCATACATACGCACACATACATACACAAACACCAACTCACATACATACACAAACACCAACTCACATACATACACAAACACTAACACACATACACTTTTCGCTAGTAAATATTTTAAGTCCATGCATGTAACACACATACACTGTATACTCTAGTTATAGGATAGGATGTGTATGTACAGCACGATCGACGAGTCATGGCCGCAATGAAGTTAGACTTCACTTACTCGAACAGAAAATAGTCTAAAGTAAGAAAATTCTTAAATCTAAAATCTGCGCTGACACGAACAGCTAAGTTCAGGGTGGTCACGGCCTGGTGAGAGATAATTATAATCGGATATATGTATGATACATGTATATGTACTGTCAGTAGAAAACCGAGAACTGATATTTGAACAAGGTGCTTGGATTGGAAAGATATATGGCTTTCTTTCCGCTCTGGTAAAAATTGCAGCGGTAAGTATTGCCAATCGTCACGGAAAGCAAAAATAAATATAACTTTCTTATCATTACTATTTGAATAATATTGAAATATTTTCATTAAGCATAAAAACTTCGTTAATCATTATTGATTAACGTTCGTTAATCATTATTGGTTCGATTCCCGCTCGGGGAAGTTAATTATTTCATATTTTTATTTCCTCGCTCTGATAACAAGACAAAGCGCGGCGTTAAGTCCCGCCACTCAACACAGCGAAGTGTTTTAATACTAGGTTCAGAAGGAACCTAGTAGGCGAATCCTTCTATATACAGGATACAGCGTAAAGTAAAAAAGAAATTGACTATTCTACTGTCTATCTTCAGGTATCTCACCATCCCCCCATCTCGGCATGTCACGCTGAGTCCCCGCGATGGATATTTTGGCAGGAAGCCCGAATAAAAACTAAATTTTGGGGTAAATCAATGGAGTTCCAGCCAGCTGGACGTGTACATGTTACTTTGTTACCATCTGGTGATTGTTATAGTTGGAATAAGGTGAGATAATATCTATAAATATAATTAAATTGTAACTGATCGCTATCTACGTACATCGAAGATATATGAGAACATCTATTAAAAGAGGCCTCTTCCTAATGTATTCATAATCAAAACAATGATTTTGAAAATTTTTTGTCTGTGCATTTGTGCACAATATTCCCAGAAAGTGTTTAATAAATTGAAATACAGTTTTCGCTATTATACTTTAGTGAAACTACCTAAATATGTAGTATTTATTTTATTTTAATTGGTTCAAAAATAACAAATTAATACAAATATAAAATAAGATTCAGATTAGTAAATAATATTTTTCTAGTTTAAGCAGGCGAAGCCGGCAAGGGAGTCGCTAGTTATTTACATATTTAAGCTGACAATTTTGTTGTTTGAAAATAGTTAAGTCAGAAGATAAATTAATAATGTATATTTTTTTTTTATCTATAAATAGTTGCTGCAAGAAAATTAAAACTATCCTTTTCGTATCTTAAACTCTTCTAAAGTTCTCTACGTTTTAAAGAATATTGAAATTGTTTTAAGCTTATATTATAATATAGGTGGCGGTCTAATGAAAATATTTAATGATCATACAACTTTATATTCTATTTGTAATTTTTTCCTACGGTTTTTAAAGAATACAGGTTCAAATCCGACTACATTTGCACAACTTTAATATATATATTTTTTCCAGGTGACAACATGCGTACATAATCTATTTGGCGGTCAGCGCTGGGTGGACCAGTACGGGGACATGCATATAACTTGCCATAATAATGATATATCTTGCAAACTTAATTTTATTAAGGTTAGTTTTTTTTGTTATATTCTTATGTTTCATAATTTTATTACATTTTTTTTCATATGCTTTTTGAATAAAGACATTGTTATATATTTGTTTTAATTATTCGATGGAAAGAGGGTAACAGAAGTGGCTTAATGGGAACTATGTGTCTTAACACTGTAAGTTGTCGGCAGGCCAGCTCGTGGTCGTCGAGCCGGCACGAGGTGCGCGGCGCGGTGGCGGGCGCGGGCGGCGCGCGCTTGCGCCTGGCGGGGCGCTGGTCCGAGGCGCTGTACGCCGGCGACCCGCCCGCCGCGCGCTGCCTCTGGAGGCCTGGTACGCACACGACACACTTTTATGTTTTCATCACATTATATTTTTAAAAACAATATTTATACAGGGTGGAGGTGTAAGCACCACTTTAAATGAAACCACAGTTTTAACTACTCTATAAAAGCCTACTATTAATCAGAAAAAAATAAATTTCCAAAAATGAAAAAGTAATTTTTCCAAACAAAATAAATAATAAAATTGTCATTTTAAAATATAATGCCATTTGTAAGGACGACTCACGCATACATAAACTTATCAAAGGAACATCGCCGCACACGGTTCATTCCGAAATCGAGTCGTAGGTATTGGCGATAAAGTTCAAAGGTGTTTAACCTTTAGCTGTATTTTTGTAGTAGTAAGTGTTTATGTTATTGGGATCTATACGTAATCGCGTCACACGAAATACAGGTATGGATAAAAATCGTGAAATGAAAAAAAATCCTACGTCCAAACTGTTGAGGCATCTTGATTAATTTCTTTAGGTATAGGTTTGAAATATTTTACCGTATATGCTGTTGTAAATGGAGCGCTGCCTCATCCAGCCTGTATATTGATCATTAAAATTACAGCCGATGAGTCACACCAACGTTTTTTTGTTATTAGCACATATAAAAATAGGTAACTCTAGAAAAAAGGATTTGTTTTTATTTTTTTCTTGTCTCCGAAAAGATGATGGATATTAAACATTAAAGTCCCGCCTCCGTGGCAAAATCTGGTTAAGCGTGTATTAAATTATTATTACATACTTTATATTGGTTTATATTTTTGTTATGTATGAACCGATTGTAATAAATCTAACACAAAATATTAATTGGAATTTGTTAAAATATCATAGTGTACCTGTTACCTTGTACAGCGTTAAGCTTAATAAAATCAAATGTACGCAGCCATCTACAGCTAACTTTAGAGCGGCCACGGCTCGACTGTACTATAATTGTTATCATTTATATTTTATATGAGGCCAGTCGTGGCGCAGCCGCACAAAGTGTGACTGTAAAACCGACTGGTTGGGGGTATGATCCCCACTCGAAGAGATGAAATATTTACTTAAATTTATATTTTCATTTCTTCGCTCTGGTGTCGAGATTAGGTTAGGTGCGGCGTTGATTTCTGCCACTCAACACGCAATGCCTCCAGAATTCTGCAGAAAATGGGAAACGGAGTATCTTAATACTAGATTCCTTCTGCCTACCCTGCTGTGTGCGGGATACAGCGTGAAGCTGATTTGATTTGATTTATATTTTATATGCCAGGTGCAATGCCCCCCGAGCACGAGCTGTACTACGGGTTCACGAGGTTCGCGATGGAGCTAAACGAGATGGAGCCCGGCATGAGGGAGCTGTTGCCGCACACTGACACGCGGTTAAGGTAACATATACTTTATTAACTGAAAGAACTTGTTTACATCAAATGGGAGAGGAATAATATAAATGAATAATATAACCGTCGTATAAGCGTAATAATATCACTAAGTTGAAAGGGCATTATTTCACAATAACATTTACATACAAACACTACAAGGCGTTGTTTATTCTGTATCAATATTTAACGCCACCTACAGCGTAGCGTAGTAACACATTTGCTTCTAGCACTTAATTTCTAACCACATTGCCTAGGAGGAATTTATATTTTTAATTTAGAAAATTTTCGAAAAGCACAATATTTTCAGGACAACATATTATTGTTATTTATTTGATTAAAAATTTCACCGACGACTGCCTATGAAAGAATTGTTAGATAATATCTTCTGGGGTCCACCATCGGCTGGAATATAAATGAGGCGTCCACCTCCGAGAATCAAAACTTGCAATACATATAAATAGACGATCGTGCCTTTAAAAAGAATTATAAGCCCTTCATATAAGGTAATAGATGCAATGTCATTTGATGCATAAACGCAGTCACGCCTCCTAAATTTACTAAATATTACTATATTCAATAATACTAAAGGTAGCACTTTTCTTATTACTACTTTTTTTATGATACATTGCGCTTCAAGAGGTTTATTGTAATTAATAATTTTAAATTATTATAAAGACAACAACTCCCCTCCAGGCCCGACCAACGCTCCCTAGAGAAAGGCGACGTGGACGCAGCTGAGTCCTACAAGCACCAGCTGGAGCAGGCGCAGCGCGAGCGCCGCCGCGACCGCCCCGACCACACGCCCGCCTGGTTCCGGTCAGTACATCTGTGCGGGGTTAAAGCTTATTTTTATATATGTATAGGTAAAATAATATCTTAGCAATTAAAAATTATAAAAAAAATACAGTAGATTTGCTCTTTGTTTTTTTTTTTATAAAAATGAGAAAATATCTACCTGTTTTACTGCACTTGAATGAATGAATTTTATTTTTAGCTTCCACACATATCAGGATAGGCAGAAGAAATCTGGGAACTTAATATTAATACGCTCTTCGTCTTTTTTCTGGAGACATAGCGTGTTCAATGGCGGAATTCACACTGCCTTACAGCCTATCACGTTTACAATCGCACACTTGTGCCTCAAAAAATTAACATATAATAAATAGTATTTGACATTTATAAAAACAAACATTTATATCACACTCCTGCCAGGTTCCGGTCAGTGTAGTGCTTGTACTGAGAGAGAAAGGGAAAGGTTTTAAGGTTGTGGAATCAATTCTTGTTATATGGTGTAATACATTATGTTAAACTTTAAGAAAGAGGAAATTGATGATGTGTTGTGTGGGAAGAGGTCTTAAATTACGTGAAATTTTATATCTATAATATTTACATTTTAAACTATAAAGTATTTAAACAAGAAATTTATGTGACACTACGTTACATTGAAACAATCAACGAGATCTAATGTAGTCTATAATAGTCTTCTTCGATAAATTAACTATCTGACCACATAGAAGTTTCTAATTCGTGCCAGTGGTTACCATGATTAGCGTCTTCAGCTAAACATAGTCTATAGCTTTATTACGAAATTTTGACTTATTACTAGTACTAGTAAATGTAAATAATTAATTCCCCCAATGGTAGTCGCATCCACAACCGTCGCGCTTGCAACCAGACGCTGCCTGTGGTGCACGACGGCCTAATCACTAAATTGTTAACAGTAATAATAAATTGAGGCTTTCGTGGCGCAGAGGCTTAAGGGTGTGGCTGTAACGCGACAGTTGTGGGTTCGATCCCACTCGACGGAATCAATTATTATTTCTTAATATTTTAATTTGTTCGCTCTGGCACCAAGGCAAATAGCCCTGCGTTGAGTTCCGCCACTCAACACGCAATGCTTCCCTCTGCCTACCCTGCTATTTGTGGGATATACCGTGAAGCTGATTTTTGATTTAAAATGAATTCCAGTAAAACAATGGAAGGCGGGGAGGAAACGTGGACATTCACCGGCGCGTACTGGAAGGCGCGTGAAGCGGGCTTCCCCGATCTCGCAGCTCCAAGGCTTTGGTGACTCGACGCCCACGTGAGTGATACCACTTTCTGTTTTATTTATCGTTTGAAGCTGTACCTGGCATAGCAGGCCAGGCAGAAGAAATCTAGTACAGAAGATCCTCCATTCATCACGTAGCGCTTAATTTTCATTAATAATATGATAAAATTTTGAGAATTTTCAATTATGTTCTTAAAAATAATTATATTTATCATCATCATATTCTATTTTTTTTTAAAAATACCTATATATCAAGATTGCAAGCGACTGAATTGGATGTCAAACAAGTATTTCATTCATTTTTAAACTTTTAATTTTGATTTCGATTGCTTTATCAAATTTATTAGAAATTCGTGGAAGGTGTTAAAAAATAACACATAAAAATAGGATAAATCCATTTATTTTATATAAATTTACAAATATATGTTTTTTTATTGCCCACAGCGTGTCACGGTGCAGTGCGAGGTGCTCTGCTAGGTTGTGCTTCGCTTGGCAAACTATAGCTTTACTAGCTTATACCTACTGTTATACTACTAAAATACTATACTGTACTATGTAATATAATGGTTATTTTTACATTATTATTTTATTTAGGATTGTTGGGTTTTTTGGCTAGATTTTTTGTGATTTTTTTTTGATGTGTTGTTTTTTTTTTTTATAATTGCAGATTTAGAGCGAAAGATCTATAATGAAGATTATTTTTATATATATTTTCTTTTTCTATCTTGTATATTAAACCGTATACTTTAAATGAACCTACAAACAAAACCAGTTAATATTTTTTTCCACTTAACAACAAGCTCATTTTTCACTCTAAATCTGTGTATGATACAACAGTATCGCTTATGAAGATATTTTTTTTATAAATTATAGAAATTGTTATATTCTGTACTTATTGTTATTTAATTTAAAAAAGTGATCTATGATTTTTGATGTAGCAAAATGTATATATACGTGCCTCTATTGAATTAAAAAGTTTTTATTATAGCTTTATTATGAATAGATGAATTAAAAATGCCGTTAATTAAACTGAATGTTTATGTTCAGTAAGTATGGCTTTTACAGATAAGAAACATTGCAAGTGCAAATACATTACTTATATTATTTGAAAATTAAAAAGACAAAAAAATGTTTTTTTTTTATGTTGAAACTAATTATATTTCTATTTTAATTTAATTTTAATAGAAGTTATTTTATTTTAATATTTTGATTATTCGTGTAAAAAACCTTTTTAAAAAACTATATTCATTTAATTATTAACTATTTTGCCTTAAAACGATTTTTAGTTATTTAATTATGATGTAACAATTATTGTATTAAATTTATTTACAAAAAAAGACAACACGGGTATAAATGTAACTAAGTATTGAATTAAAATAATTTTAATATCGATTTAAATGATATCGATTTATCAATTTTATTTAATATATTATATTTTAAAATAAAAAGATTTTTTAAAAAATCGAATTGATAATCTATGGCTCTTGAAGTCATTATAATAATTATTAAAGAATGATTACAAGTTATAACTTTTAAAAAATATAAATTGCACTCTATGAACTTTTTGTTTTGTTTTGTTTATATCAGAGTAAAATGGCTGTGAAAAATGTTTCCAATATTTGTAAACTAAAATATTTTTAATGCAGTTTCGGATTCCTATAATTGCGATTGTATAATATATTGATATTATATTCAATAATCAATACTTTTCTTAAATATATGTATTAAGTTAAATATTTACAAAAGAAAATTTTTAAGAAAAGATTATTTTTTGTAGTTAATTTTTCAATGTATTATAAAGTTCGTGTTGCCAGAAAAAATGTATCTCTATTGACTTTCACATAACTATAATTTGTGCTTGTTAAATAAGTAATTTATGTGACAACACAGTAACATTAAGGCAGATGTCCATCAATGTATGTATGATAGGCAGAAAGAGCTTAGTGTTAAGACACTCTGTTGATTTATCACCTTTCGTAACTTTACGACAAATTTATCTCCTACCAGGGAAGTGGCAATAAATAAACGTTATCATTTCCCTGAAACGAAATCGAACCTACAACCACAGTGTGCAGTCAGAAACTACCTAACTTCGCTTAAATGGTGTTATATTGATTTATGAAATATATTTATAATATTGTCAATTGTCATTCGAGTGTTATTGGCACGTTTATGCTATTGCACAAAATTGTTGAGCTTTGAGTGGTAGCACTAACTTTTAAATTTGTGAACTATTCAACGCTTATATCATAAGTGGTGGAGAAGGAAATATGACGGCAAAAAATATATTTGTTAAAATTTTATTTTACGATATATCCCGCATTTGGAATCTCCACACACCCACACTCGACCATCGTGTTAACAGTCAGACGCTGTACGACTGCCACGACTACTTCCAACGATGGCAAAAAAGTATATATATTTGAAGTTTTAAGTCTCCATAAATAGCAGAATAGACGGAGGGAATCTAGTGATAAAACTATCCGTTCTCATTAAAACACTTCCGTTTTCTACTCTGTACGAATTTTGAAGGCATTGCGTATTAAGCAGCCGCATTATAATATAATTTTAAATTGAAATAGTTATAATGAAACTATAGTATCCAGAATATGTGGGTTGATATTTTATTATGATTAATTATTCTCTTGAAAAAAAATTGATAATACTTAATAATAAAAAAGAAGTGGCGTGTTTCCGCCATATTTCATGCTCTGCCATTTTCTATCTTATTCCTCTATCTATATATATTGATGTTGTTATTAGTCTAGTGTATAGGAATTTATGTAAATAGGCCGTGATTTGATATTAGTTTGTAAAATAAATAATATGGACGCTTATGTAATGTGTATTCTAGCCAGTTTTAAAGTACAATTATTATAATATGTTAAGAACAGATACAAAGGAAAATTGTTATTTAGATGTTTGACATATATTTTGATCAAGGCGTTATGATATACAGCCTTTCCATTTTTTGGTTTATAGGGATTTTCAATTTGGGTAAAATAGGAAACTAAAAATTAGTTTTCTGTGGTTTTAATTTAAACATATATTTCAGTATTGTACAAAAACGTTTATTTAAATAAATATTATTTTTCAATACGAAAAACTATGCCAATAGTTGTGATGATAGCGAGTAAATATTAAATATTTTTTTTTATTAAACACAACTTTTTCAATTTCTTTATTTTACGGGTGAATTGGCTGTTTTTTATCATTTATTTATTATTATTATTCAATATTTAATATCAATTATATAATACAAATGTCACATTCAATATAATGACAATAAGCTAGTTTCGTTAATGTTGTTATGCGATGTTATAAAATACTAAAAAAAAATCAAGAGATGATTGCTCTGAGATATAATTACTATAAAAACTGTTATAAATTATTAAAAATGGCATGCCTAATTGAGCAATGTCTCTTGGAATATACAATATTATTAATTATTATTAACATTTGAATTATAGGCTAGCAATATTTCAGTCTTACGCTGTGGGCCTATTGCGTCTGATGATACTAAATTAGTACGTAATACCGTCGAAATTTGGTTCGGATAGTTTTTATTACATTTCGATATCTTTGGGCAATACACAATAACTTATTACGATCAAAAAGTTTATTAATCAGCTAGGTTTCTGTATCTTAATAGATACATTACTAGTTTACTATTTTAACTCAATCTCTTTTCGACATGCATTCTCCTTTGTGTAACATTATCTCTTTTGTACCGTTCAATTCGTGTGTTTTTCATAGAACGTAATATATAATAGAAGTGATGAATGCTCAACTGGCACATTCAATGTTTATTAGTTGACATAACTGTCGAATCCAATTATGATATATATATAACAAATCCAATATTTTTTAAATGCCAGTAATTGTAAAAATACTTGTTTCAAAATTAATAAGTACTGAAGTCATATAGTTTTTTTGTAATTTTCAGAACAAACTTTATAATACATACATAATTTTTAGACATACAAAAAAAAGATCGTCTTACGCAACTTTAAAAATTTCACATAAATTAGCATTCCACTCCAATACAGTTTTAATATTTTGAATGTATTTTTTTTTATTTGAATTATTAATTAAAAATAAAAGTGTTGGTTGTCTATTATAAAATAAGTGGATGTGTAGAAGAGCTAGTTCGCTGAGTAAAATATTGTTGAATATTATATTACTATGTGTATAAGAAATAAACGGTTAGGACAAAAATGTTAATGTCTTACGTCAATTTTTTTATAGTCTCTAGATGTTTTATTATCTATAGTTTGACATTATGACAGATTAAGAAACAGATTATTTAATATATTTATGTAAAAAATTACAACAAAATATAATATTAATGTGTTACTTTGGCTATTTTGGAAATTCACACATTTAATAAATAACAATTAATTTATAAATCCAACTAATATAAATAATATTAAATTATTTTTTTTATGTTATATCGATGTGTATAAAATCAAAACCACGTGGAGTTTTAAACCAAGTAGGATATTAATATATATGAAACCCAAAAGAATATTGTATATTTGAACAGATAAAAAAAGAGTCTATATAATATACGTAATTTAAAAATGGTTGCTATTATTTCGCTTGGGTTTATAGTTTAAAATTCTGTCTTTGTAATAATTAATATATAACTAAAATGTATATTCTGTGACATTATTTCATAAGTCTATAATTGCCTTAATTCCATTTTGCCTATCATTTTTTTATTAATAATGAAGTACTTAAACTTTTAAGTATTGTGTTGTAAATATTTTGTGGTGCATTGTTATTATTTATATAAATATTTGTTTTATTTTTAACATTATCTAATAATGTTTGTATTTTAATCACGATTCCAGTTTTTGATGTAATTAAAATTATATTACAATAAATTACTAACAATTTTATTATCAAGTTTTTTTTTATTCTTGCCTTCTCAAATATTTAAAACTACGAAATCTATATAGCAAAGTGTGTAGAGATGCCCAGCGATGCAACATACATGAATCAGTCAGTAATAATAGTTCTGCTAAAATATGGGAATTTCTAAAATACGGAAACTTTGGGTATTGGACAACATTGTAAAACTATACACGTAAGCGACAGAATGGATCTTGATCAACTTAATTAGCATTTTACTACTGTAAACCTCTTAAGGTTGAAGGAAAGCCAGAACATTAAATCCAGTACTCTCTTATGACTCTCCTCAGAACCTTTTCCGTCTCTTTCTCCTTTTAGTTTCCATTCGATTACTATTACTGAAATTAGACGACACATTCTTGCTATAAAGTCAGACGCAATTGACGTTGATGGTGTAAGCCGTAAAATGATTCTTCCTTCCATGTCTCTTGGAGATTTGCTTATGTTATCCTTGTATCTAAAATAACCAATCCTACATCTTCCACACACTATAGACCTATTTCTATTCTTTCTTTTCTGTCCAAAGTACTCGAGAGAATTGACAACAACTTGTGTTACACCTAACGAAAAACAATATATTATCTTGTTACCAGTGGCGTAGCTGGGGGGGTGCGAGCGGTGCGGTCGCACCGGGCATCAAATGGAAAGGGGCATCGAAGTCTACGATCAATTCTTCTAATTTTTTTTCAATCAAGAATCAAGGAATGTACAAGAAAAATAAGAGAATGAAAATGAAAAATAAAATCTTGCTATCATGTCAATTGAACATGAACTAGTCGATACTATTGATTTTGAAAATGTGATTAATGACTTTGCTAGTCAAAAAGCGCGTAATCTCCGGTTTAAATTTTTGCAATATTTTTTACCAAAATCTAATGTTATAACTTATAACTTAGCTTCACGCTATATCCCTAGGGAGGTAGTCAGAGAGAACGGAGCGCCAAACGCTACGGTCTCTACATACCTCTTTCGCCTTGTCCACTGTTATCAACCTCTTCATACATGCCCTCCGGGGAGTCCTCATGCTTTTTATATGAATTTCCTCCAGTAAGATACTGGAGGAAAGTCATATAAACTGATACTGTGTTTCCGAAAGTCAACCGAGGTCTCCCCCTATCTCTCTTACCGCTCACTTGTCCATCATAAATCTTTTTTGCCATTATTTCATCACTCATTCGTTCGACGTGCCCAAACCAGCTGAGCGTGTTCTTCTTCATTGTCACCGTGACATCCTCGCTAATACCTGCCATTCTGTGTATCGCTTCATTACGGATTCAATCAGCTAAGCTGACTCCGCATATCCTACGAAGAGATCGCATCTCCACGGCATTCATCTTTCTTTCATTCTTCTTCTGTAATACCCACGTTTTGCTGTCGTTTAACAGCGTCGGTACCAACACTGCATTGTGTACGGCCAAACGCGCAGCTGTACTGACTTTTCGCCGTCACATCAATGCAGCTAAGGCTCCGTTAACCCTGTTACCGGCAGCAATACGCCTTTCCACATCCATCTCGTATTTTCCATCTCTACTGAACAATCTTCCCAAATATACCACTTCATTCACTTATTCTAATATTTTACCATTTACACTGATTTTGCGTCCGTTCTTCATTTCTTTCAAAAATGACCTTCAGATGAATTTCAGAACCTTTGTCTTATTCGCATGGAGGCTTAGACCATTATTTTCACATCCTTCTTTCAGAGTGGTGACCAATGCCTGCAACTCGCATTCTGATGATGCAATAAGCTCTGCATCATCTGCGTACCGCAGGCAATTCACATTCAGGTCACCTTTCACTTCAGGCCAACTTTCACTAACATATTACTTTGTTTCACTCCATGGAGACAGCTATCCAAATACAAATTGAACAACCAAGCTGACATTTTTTTTTCGTGAGGAAATCCTTTTTCCGTGATCATGCGGAGGGAAAAGATCTGATCGATACACCCTCTTCCAGGTCTAAAGCCTCCTTGGGCCTCCTACAACAGCCTTTCAGATCTCTCTTGCATTCTTCTCGTTAATATTTTAGCATAAACTTTACTACCCAAGCTAATCAAACTGATAGCCCTATGGTTTGCGCAGTCTTTCTGTGAACCTTTGCCTTTATACAAAGGCACGATGAACGCACCTCGCCAATCATCTGGGATCTCTCCTGATTTCCAGCATAAATTGCACAAAAATCAGAACAAGTCCAAGATGCGTGGCCCACCATATTCGATCATCTCGGCAATAACTCCATCTGCTCTCGCTGCCTTACCACATTTCAGACTTCGTATTGCATTCTCAACTTCTTTTATACTGATTTCGCCATCAGCTACATCAAGACTTAACATTTCGCTGTTACTTGAGAATGAGGACTCCATCACATTCATACATCTCCTTGTAAAATTCCGCCCATCGCTGCAAAATGTGTGGTTCTTCCGATAAAATTTCATCTTCCTTCGAAAGCAACCTCGCAAGCAACCTCGAGAAACACTAACTTCTCGTCAGAAAAGCTACGTGTTTTCTCTGAAGTTGTTCGTTAACCTTTCATCTCTTTCATTCTCTGCCTTTTCACGCCAGTTTCGTCGGCAATAGTTTAGACGTAGAATTTTTTTTCATTTCACGATGTATAGGCATAAAATTATTGCGTACTATAGTTAATCTTAGTAAATTATCTTTGAAGATGTTTGATGGCCAAGAAAAGACTCTATACAACTTCACACTGTATCCCGCAAACAGCAGTATAGGCAGAGAAAACTTATTTTAAGACACTCCGTTCCCCACTAACCATCTAATTCTGGAGGCACTGCGTGTTGAACAAAAACGGCCTAAAGAAACGTAAAGTTTTAAAATTGCCGCATTATTTTGTATCCCAAGTCTTATTGAAACGTTCAGAAATCAAACATTCTAAATATATAAGATTCTTAATTTCTAAATATATTTTTCATTTATAAATGCTAATTAAATTTACGTACTATTATTGCAATTTCTATTCTTTTTTTGCAACATAAATTTACTTTAATTTTTATTATTATATACAATAGTGTTTATTTTCCTGAACGAAGTCTATAAAGTATAAACGGAACGATACAATACAATGATTTGGCAAGATAATTAAAATGAATAGTAAACTTGTTTCAAGAAATTCTTTAGATTGAACAAACATTGCGAATAATTTATTTAAACAAAATCTATATACACAACCAATGTTATATTTAAGGTGAACCTTTAGGTGCATTCGTTTTATATTGGGATTGGACATCATATGGTGAGTTTTTAAATCTTAGCGGTTTATAAAAATTATTATTATCATGTTTGTTTTGTGTGTTGACATGGTTTAGTATTATATAAGATAAAATGTTAATAGTTAGGATATTTGCAAATCATGCAAATGCGTTTCACCGCCCCTTGTTACGCTATGCAGGTGAATGACCTACATAAAGTTATTTTTATAATTGGCTTATTATTATAATCTTTTGATAATATTATATATGGCTTTGTTATTTAGGTTAAGTCTTTGCTGAACCATTTAAAAGTTTCTAAGTTTTCTGTTTGAAATGTATAATACTGGTTACCATCTGTAATACATATCTGTTATCAGTTCTAAAGGATTTCTTTACGTCTTAATTATTATTTCAGTCCGGACAATGTCCAATTCACCAGTAAATATAAAATTCAAATGGGGTCTGAGCGCATCAGACCCTGAACAGAAGCCAGTGTTGTTTGTGGGACAGGCCGCCCACCTCGCTGCTTTATCCTGGCAGGATGTGAGGTGCAAACTTGAACCTAAAGTCTCTGAAGAGGTTAGTATTGTGATTTCTTTTGAAAAAGAACATAAAAATAAATATAATTTATTATATTAAGGACTATATATTCACATATTTATGTATGTATTGTTTGTTTTATCTCTTTATTTATGACATGTTATAACTATGATGATCTATAAATTATATATGTTTAGTCATCATCAATTTGATTCATTATAAAAAACTTATATGTAGAATTGGGTGGCTTAGGTATATTTTTTATGTAATGATTGTGGTTTGAATCCTCACTCAGTGGAATGAATTAATTCCATTTTCATAATCTGGTAAAGCAGTATGGACTTTAGTACTGCTACTTGCACGCAATGTTTCAAGTTTGTTTGGAAAGTATAGGGGAGTCTGTCCTGTCGGCCTGCCTACCCAGCTAATTAATTTCTATATGTAAGATAATATTTAATATCCCTGCCTTAGTAACAAGGCATTGTGGTATTAAGTATTGGTATTTATCATTTTAGCTTATCATTATATTATTGAAAACTAGGCATGGTGCAGAGGCATTAGCGTGGCTTCACCAGGTGAACTATGTGACATATGGCCGAGGGCAGCTGCATTAGGAGTCTTGCCACTACGTCGGTCACGGCATGCAGCACCATCTAGATGCCATGCTTTGTCAAAGCTTGTTAGGAATGCTGTGAAATCTGTGGAGGAAGAGTTTGTGGTGGTAAGTTAGTTAAGTAATGGCAATAGTGTTGCCATTACTTCCTACGTCCTAATTTTTTTGGTTACTAGTAGGCTGCATGGGTCAATGAATATGGCTGTTAGCTTGATAGCAGTGAGCTACAGCCTGTATGAGTGAAAACTGTCAATACTGACTGATACGGCACAAGCAGAACATCTAATTGTCAACCATCAGCCAACTGCTGTGGCCTGAATGGGAAAATCCATATTTTTTCTTGGCATTTATTATGTTAAATATTGAAACAATGTAAAGTTTTAAATGTTTCACAGTTCTTACAGGTTCTTTTGGTTCCATTATTAAGTTATGGAATAATATCATTTATTTCACTAGCCTGAGGCCAATTGTGTAAAACCGACTGGTTGTGAGTTCGATCTCCACTCGAGGAGATAAAATATTTACTTAGATTTATATTTCCATTTTTTCGTTCTGGTGTCGAGGCAAAGGTGTTGAGGTCTGCTACACAACACGCAATGCCTCTAGAATTCGGCAGAAAGTGCGTTAACACTAAGTTCCCTCTGCCTACCCTGCTGTGTGCGGGATACAGCGCGAAGCTGATTTATTTATTTTTATTTTTATTCCACTAGCTGGTCTGCCGCAAACGTGATGTCCTAGCTAGCGCAGTGGCCATAGCTCGTGCCGTACCTCTATACAGTGCTCGTTCCGGACTGCTGCCCAACGCCCCAATCCCACCACCCACGTCAAGCGGAAAGAAAAAATTGATTGTGGAAATTTGTATTGCTAATGATGGTGAGACTCTTTTATGTGGAGTAATAGATTTTTTTAAAGCTTTCTTTGTATTCCGCATAGCAGAGCCGAGGGAGTCTAGTGTTAAGACACTGGAATCCACACCTGTTGTGCTTACACAAAAATACTGCTTTTAATTTATTATATATTATAAATATTTGTCCTGAGAATGATTTGAAAACTCATTATAAAACATATAAAATATTTATTTTAAGGTGTTATTTCACACTTAGAAAAGAAAAATAATTTTAAACGAACATGTAGCATAATTTAAACCCGCGCCATCGATTCCAGCCGCACCTTCAGTTTTTATGATTTCTTGTTAATCCACATTTTTATACTCTTTATAATAAATTAATAAATTTCCACAGAAGGTGACTCTGATGACGAAGACGAATCAGCCCAAAGCCCCGACCTTCTAGACAAGACTCTTTCCAGCGAGGAACTAACCACTATCCAAGATATAGCTGATGCTACCCGACTAGCGGCAAAGATTACAGATATGCCAGCCAATGTGATGGATGTCGATGCCTTTATTGAGGTTAGTATTTGATACGGAACTCAACGCTGCATTAATGTATATAAAATTTATAATAGTATATGTGTGACTTAATATGTGACTATACAAAACCATGTTGAAGAACAGGAGAGTCTTAATAAGAACAGAATGATTTATCACAATGCCCCAAGGTTCCCCCTAACTACCTCACTATATGTGAGATGCAGCATGAAGTTGAAAAAAAAATGAAAATATCAACTGTCTAACTATCATGATTAATGAAATACAGGCTGGTGATAAACAGTCAGACATGTCATGGCGAGTTTTAGTAACAGAGCATTTTACCCTTTGGGCTCAGAACCATGCAGCATATAATAAAAAATAAATAAATAAATAATGTGAACCTTAGGAAGCCTGCAAAGTGGCTGCAGAGCTGGACATCCCGTCGCCCACCATCATCCGCGGGGCGGAGCTGAAGGAGCGCGGCATGGGCGGCATCTACGGCGTGGGCGCGGCGGCGGCGCGCCCGCCCGCGCTCGTGTGCCTGTCGCACCGCGCGCCCGGCGCCGACACCAGCGTGGCCTGGGTCGGCAAGGGCATCGTCTACGACACTGGCGGCCTCAGCATTAAAGCCAGGGTAACTACTTCACCTTGACCTATGTTCAATAGTTTCAGATCTCAAGAACGGTGGTACAGGTTGTATCTTGTAAGGTATCTAGTGTCTTTATCTATTATCTATTAGTATAAAGGCTTTTAAGGCAGGATAAGTTAACTTTTCCTTGCTTGGTTTTAACCAATGTAGTTTCAACTGGATATCTTATAACCAACCATCATCCTTTTACATATTACTAAAAATTTTAACCTATGTAGTATTCTGATGTGTAATATAATTTTGTAAAGTTTTATTTAGTAGTTAGTTCCATTCAGTAGTTTTTACATAAAAATGGAACAAACATCAATCCAATGGAACAAACACAAACTCATATTATTAGTAAACTTTATATAATCATAGAAATATTTATATTATAATCAATTTTTATGTTAAATTTATAATAAATTGTAAAATTTTTCACACAGACGTCAATGGTAGGTATGAAAGGTGACTGTGGTGGTGCTGCAGCGGTACTTGGTGCCTTCCTTGCCTTCGTCAAGTCTAAACCCACCATCAATGTGCATGCTGTGCTCTGTTTAGCTGAGAACAGTGTCGGACCTAATGCTACTAGGTAACCTAGTGTTTATTTTATTATCTGGAGAAATTTACACCACTCAACATGTAATGACAGAATTCAACGAAAAGTGTGAAACACTACAAACATAGACATTTTTCTTATGGTTACACAGATGACATAAAATACAGTATGGTCGACGACCCTAACTTCAGGGTGAGTTAGGCTTTCTGAACTTTTGTGCATTGTTCACTCAGGAAGTCAATAATCAAAACTACAGCTACTATATACACAAAATTTGAAATTTACAAGTTAACACATAGAAATATTAATCCAAATTAATATGTAAAAAGATAATAAGATAATAAGTTTTACAAAGAAAATAAAAATACTATGCATATTTTTTCCTTTATATTTCCAGGCCTGATGATATCCATCAGCTGTATTCTGGACGCACTGTCGAAATCAACAATACTGACGCAGAAGGTTATTGAAAAATAAATAAAATTATTATTTAGATTATGAAGAGTTGTAGGTTCAAATCTTACTACATGTAAAATATAGGAAATTTTTGTTTTTTTTTATGAAAAATTAAAAATAATTAAAAGATACCTCCTCCTCGTGGGGCAGTGGCCTAAGTGTAATAGTGTAAATGGGAAGGTTGTAGGTTCAATTCTCACTCAATCTTGCTCTGGTAATAAGGCAACGCTCAGTGCTTGGAGAATTCAGCGGTGCGTATAGAACTCGCAACCATCACGTGCAGTCCGATATCATTTCAACGCACCACAAGGCGAATATTAGTCAGTCAATATTATTTGATAGTTTAATTGATTTTGTTTGTCAGGTCGTTTGGTGCTCAGCGACGGCGTCGTATACGCGCAGAGAGATCTGAAAGCTAATCTCATTGTGGACGTCGCTACTTTAACTGGGGCACAGGTTAATGTGTTTCTTTATTATTGATTTTTATTTTATTTATTGTATAAGAGATTTTTTTTTTTCATTTTTAAATATAAATGAATATAAATAAAAATATAACGACGGTGGGACAAGGGTCCAGGCAATCGGTACCTCCAGCTCCAGTTCTAGGGCTCCAAGCTCGTGTGAATTGTGAAGGAACCTTACAATACGCACGCACGCTCTTGTCTCTCCGCCACGACTGGCCTCAATGGATCTTTTCATTATTTTCTTTAACGCGCTAATCTTCAAAAAACCTTACTTCAAGCTGGACTCGATTCGTCGACCTTTGTATATTTTAATAATATTATAAATGTCAATGTTTGTAACGCTTTTACCCTACAATTCACAAAGTAACCTAATTAAAAAAAAACTCTAGCTATAATATCGAAATACGTACGTACGTTTACGTATACGTACACGTATTTCGTATACGTACGTTTAAGGGAGCAAAGCCGCCTTTGAGTCTCTAATATTAATTTATTTTGTTGATATTTGTTCTAGGGAATAGCAACAGGCAAATACCATGCCGCCATTGTCTCAAACGACCGTAAACTGGAGAACCAATGTATCACAGCTGGACGTCGAACCGGTGACCTCGCGCACCCGCTGCCCTTCGCCCCCGAGCTGCACTTCCCGGAGTTTAGCAGCGTTGTTGCTGATATGAAGAATAGTGTTGCGGTATGGAATTGATATTATATATCTGCTTTTTTTTAACTCATAATAAATAAGAAAAAAATCTTAGGATACATTTTTTTTTAAGAAAATAATGAGTATATAGGTGAACATAGTCAAATATGAATGAAAGAACACTTTAAAAATGTAAAAAAATCGAAGAATATTTCCTTTCTCTTAGAGTTGAATAATTTTATTGGCGATAAGAAGAATAGTGTTGCCATATCGAGTTGTGATTATAAGGCTGTCTCTTTCTAAACCTTTGTTATTTTTGTCGTTAAAAATTACATGAAGAATACTATTACGCGACAGAAATAACATGATAAATGTGTCTTTTCCTCTATTAACTTATATAAAGCTCGCTATTATATTAACTTATATAAAGAATGGAGTTGTGATATGCTCTCTATTTCTTTCTATTTGTCCTTGTTACTGATAGGAAAATTGACGGATTTACATTTTTTTTCTGTATCCATGGAGTGTGGAGTTGTGATTGTGTTCTTATCTACAAAAGGAATGTGATTACAAAGATATTTGATTGGTTAAATGAATGAAAGAATAGAAATGAGACATATCCTTCCATTTTAATTGAATTAGTTAATGTAATGCCTATAATTCTGTAAAAAAAAGGTCTAAATTATTTGACTGAATATTTTTAAAAATATGTTCATTTAAAGAATAAGTTTTATTATTTTTATTTGATAAATTTTAACAGGTCAATTAAGTGTATATTACTAGTTTTAAGTGCTTTACTAACAATTACGAAAATATGACTTTGGGAAATCATGAGCTTCATTCCATAACCTAACTAACATGCTTTGGCTCACTAACATTATAGATACATATCTATTTTAACAATAGAAAGAATCAACATTAAAATGTCTAGAGAAATAACATTAAAAACGTGACAGGTTGTGGCTTCGATTCCCACTTGAGGAAGTGAAATATTTCATATTTTAATTTCCTCGCTCTGATAACGCGGCAAAGCGCGGCGATGCGGCGTGCAATGTCTCGAAAATTGTCCGATGCATAGAGAACGGAGTGGTTTAACAGTAGGTTCCGTCGGCTTACTTTGATACATGAGGGATAAGGGTGAAGGTTAGGTAGACTGATTATTATTAGAGATTATTATTATTATATTTTAGCTTCACGCTGTTGTCTCGCACGTAGCAGAGTAGGCAGAGGGAACCTTCCCATTAGACACTTCCACTACCCATGTTAACTTATTGATTTAGTTCTTTTTGTGTAAACAAGCAATATGTAAAGTTATAGGATTTGAACACAAAACTATGATGCGTTTTACATATTGGCTAGGCACGTCCTGATTTAGACTTTTAACCTAAACTAACCTAAACTTAAGCTGGTAAATATTTTTTTATTCTAATTTAAACTTAACTAATATTTATTTATCCTAAGTTAACAACTGAATGCTTATACCTTTTTGAAGCTTTCAATTGAAATACTATCGTAATTTTGTTTAATTTTTTTTTAATTTTAAAGAGATTCTCTTTTTTTTTTTTTTTTTTTTTT